>MKEJ01040579.1:0-12834 GCA_001753735.1 Embelia ribes
CCGAGACACGTTTTGACAACTTTGATCATACCACACTTCTTGTAGCCTGTTTTGAGTCTTAAGAGATAATACTTGTGCCAGATTTTGTGCTGCCTGACAATGTAACTTATTAGTGTTGTTAAAAGCTCTAGGCGCCTTTAAGGCGCCGAGGTCCTATATTGCCTGACGCGTTAGGCGCTAGTCAAGGGCGCCGAGGTCCTATATTTCCTGAGGCGCTAGGTGCTAGTCAAGGCGCTCGCCTTAGCAATGCTAAGCGTTAATTATTTTTTCAATAAAATTGAATAATTTTATAATATTATAGTTCTTTTATGTGTATGGGGAAGCATAAGCCATTGTTATAGGTACGGGGAAGTGGTGATAACTTATTGATATATTATTTCGTAATTTTTTCATAGTTTATTTCAGTGATTTTTTAAAAAGTAATAATAAGTGTTGATGATATGTATCATAAAAACAAGATACCCAAAGATAGGGAAAAAAAAAAAAACATGATGTGTGTGAGGCACTAGCCTTAGCTCTTTAGGCGCTATTGTCTTAGCTAAAGGCGCTCGCCCAGGCACGCATTAGTGACGTTGCTCGCCTAGACTCATATGAGGCGCCTTGTGCTTGCCTTGCGTCTCCTGAGAGCCTAAGTGAGAGCCTGGAGAGCTTTTAATAACATTGTAACCTATCTTGCTAATTTATTGTAAATTTGTACACCAGAAAGGAAAACAAAAGCACTCTAAAACAAGAGATAATATAGTGATTTGAAATACTGTTGAGGTGATGGGGATGCTGTGTATTTCTCTGTTTTTTAGTTCTGAAAGATTATACCCTAATGTTTTCTGGTTTAATACTGTATTAACACAAACTTTTTCCTACTATAGGAGATCTTGGAAACTCGTGAGAAAGCGAAACCTCATATCTGGTCTTTTCGGACTCCGGAAGAGGCGGCTTCATATTGGAGACAAATATTTGAAGACCAGGATGAAGTTAAATGACTGATGGTCTTTTGAACATTCTTTCCCCCCTCCCCTCTCTCCCCCTCTTCCTAGTCTTTTACAAGCTCTCAAATAAGATCAGAAAAAACCACTTTACCAACAGGGTTAAGTGGGGTCAGTTTTAGTGTCTCTCGTTTGGACCAGCTCCAATTTTCACCCAAAGCATTAGATTCCTCTAAAGATTTTTCAAAAGCTTGAGTTTCGAAAGATTTCAAAAATGTTTTTGTAGGTAAGCTGTTGATTTGCTACTTGAAAACTGTCCTATATCCGGTTAATTAAATTATTGTAAGAGGTACCACAGTTTTAACCAACCTATTGAAGTTCAAATAGCTTTAGCAAATAGATTTCCAAAACATATTCTGACGTCTTCAGTTCCTTATAAGCTGTCTTTGCTATTTTCCTGACTATTTGGAATTGAATTGGAGAATCCTATGTTTGTAGAAATCTCAAGGGGATGAGGTACTTTGCAGTGCTGACGTTATTTAATGATTTTATGGGTATAAACATGCGTGGTATCGGATGCATTTGTCGTGGTGTCGGATGCTGATGGATGCTGTTTATGCTAGACACAGGGTAGGGCTTTTAGCAAATACTTTTTGTGAAAATTGCTAATAATTGTTTAGTATGCACAATAACTTTGGCAATTATGTGTTGTGGAGCTAGAGAAGGCTGCTCGGGACTCGGTACTGTTGCATGGAAAAGGCGTTCTGGTGGCAACGAGAACTAGTTTAGCTCCCCATAAAATTAGAAAAAACGAAAAGGAGGATGAGGTTAGAAGGCAACTTCTGCTTCTTGCCTAGGTCTTGAAGTGGGGGCTCACTATGAGAAAATGTGCTTGATATCTAAATAAGTGGGTACTTATTTCCTTATTCACTGGCCTTCGGAAATGCTTTAATTTTTTGTAAGCACGTGTGGTTTTTTGCAAGTTACGGGCAAAATAGTTTGTGGTTGAAACCTCATTCTTTATCCTTTCCGCAGGTGCAAATATGGTAATAATCAACATACTGTAAGCTCTTTCATAGGCCCTCTCTGGCTCGAGTTGATTAACCAGGACTTTGTGGTGATTTGTTGCCTGTGTGTTGGACACTGCCTGCTTTGACTTTACATGTTTTCCACTCGGAAAATGTCTGAATGTGGAAACATTGCGAGAAATCCGCATGTGCATGCGTGTGCACACACATATATACTAGTGATGTCGCACATGAGATGTGTGTGGAATTTGAATTTCAATAATAATTAATTGGAAAAAAAAAGACTGCTAGCGAATACAATGCTAAAAATGCAAATTTGCAAATTTGGATTCGAAAGTGAAGACTAACACAGGAGTAATGAAAGAAGTCAAAGAGGAAAAATAATTATTTTCGAAATTTAATTTGCAAGTTCTTATAATATTTAATACTGAATTAAGAGAGAAGATGAAAAGAAATGATTAAAATGACCACGGAGAGAAGAGATCAGATGAGAGGAGAGAGAGAGAGAAATGATCATTACCTTTGGTAGTTTGAAACTCAAATCGAATTGATTTAATTAAGTTTCAAATTTTTAGTGGCGGTTCAGATTTAGATTTAAAATTTAAAAAATTTTGGGTTTTGTGAAATTTTGAACTTTTAAAAAAATTTCATATTTAAACCAAAAACTCAAAATTATTGAATTAAAAAATATAATTATAACATAATGATAATTTTTAATGACGGTTCAGGTTTCGGGTTCAGTCTGACCTTACTCTGTTCAGATTTGTGAAAATTTCTGTCTGAGTTCAATTCCAAAAAATAAAATAGTTCGAATTTCTTATTTTTAAATTTCGATTTGGATTTAATTCGAATTAAACCGATCAAATTCAGCACACACAGCGTGTGTGCCAAATTGCTAGTATACCATTATTATATATAAACTCATGATTTGACAATTATTTTTGTTGAAGCCTAATTTTGAATTGCCTTTTTTATCTTTCATCTTAAATCACGCCAAAGTGCATTTGCCTTTCCTTACAATGGGTAATTTATAATATAGTTTAGTAATAGGGGTAATTGTAAAAGCACGACCCCATCACTATGCTTTCCGCTCATTTTCCGTTCTGTTCTCTCTCCCTCTCTTTTATTAATACATATAGGTATGAACCACCTCTTATTTTATTCAGAAATTAGATTTTATATATTTTTGTATAAAAAAAATTTCTGCATACCAACATATATATATTAGCATATGGGAGAGGTAGAATTTTTTTTATTATTATATTAATTTTTATTTTCTACGTGTTAATATCCCTCCTTTTGTGTGTCAGCGCATTTATGATGGTATATGCAGAAAATTTATATATACAAGTATATATAAAATTTTATTTCTTTTATGTTAAATTATATAAAAGATAAGAAGAAATTTTTTTATTGGTATCATGTTACAAAATTACAATGGGCTCTTTATATAGATTACCCAATCACATAAGTATGGAAATATAATCAAATCAAATCATGATATAAATTAATTACAACTTTGCCTTTTTTTTTCTCTCAAACCTAACAATAATTGCATAACTAAATCATTTAAAATCTCATTAGTATATATTATCTTCAATACTCCTCCTCAAGATAAGCATGTAGTGGCATCGGAATGTCAACTTGCGAATAAGACGATAACAGTCACAAGTTACAAATTCGTTAATATACTTACGTGAAAACAATATCTCGTTTTGATAGATAGAAGAAAAGTAAGTAAGAAGAAGAAGATGAAAATGAAGAAGATGATAAATAGATAAATAAATAATGATAATAGTAAAAGAATAAAAATAATCATCTCTAAAATTTCTAAATTCAATAATAAGAAAAATAAAGCGGTCAATTGTAAAAAATTTATTTCCGGCAAAGAAAATCACCACGGAGCCCTCCTTATTGCAATGCTATTGGGATGTTCTTGGGATTATATAAGTTTCTTATGTTAAATAGTTTTGCTATTCCTTGGTATTATACACCTCAGTAAACAATAAAGAGATCGGTTTTGAGATTGATGTTATAACTTACAAAATTCCTAATCTAAATAATGAGATAGGAAAATTGAGAAATAAAGTAATTTTATTGATTTGGATACAATCATCTGAAGTTTTTATTACAAAAAATAAAATTATTTATTTCTTCTTCTCAATTTGGATTTGACATGGTTGACTTTTAACTCTAAGGCTATGCGGCTTATTCTCGAGATGGTCTTGATTTGGTAATTTAAGAGTCCTGTGACTTAGTCTCAATGAACTTCTTAACTTGGCTTTGGAGCTTGTTCTCAAATTGATAGATTGACTTTTGATCTTGCCTTAAGGGGTTCGGACTTTTTTCTCAAGGTATCTTGACTTGTCTTAATGGCTTTTCAACTTGATTTCAAGGATTTCAATATCTAGACTTCTGACTTGTAGTTTTGGTAACTTCTTGCGAGTTGGAAACTTGACGTGTATGAAATTCTAGTCTATGGCTTTGGCACCTTATTATAGATCAAAGACTTTAATTGATGACAAGCAATTGATTTGCAGCTTTAGCAGCTTATTGCAAATTGAAGATTTATTTGGTAATGATTGCTTGATGGACAACTTTAATAACTTATTGATAATCAAATACTATATTTGTTAATAAACGCCTGATACACGGCTTCAACATTTTGTTGTGGATCAAATGCATAATTTATTGACGAAAATTCCTTGATACACTATTTGAACAGCTTGTTGCATACCAAATGCTTGATTTTGATGAATAATGCTTATTGAGCAGTTTGAACAGCTCGTTGCATATTGAATGCTGGTTTAGATGAATAACAATTGATGCGCAACTTGAGTTGTTTGTTGCGGATCGAAGAGGTAATTTGATGATGAACGTTTGGTCCGCGGTTTGAGTAGCTTGTTATAGATTGAATGCAGGATTTGATGAAGAACATTTAATTTACAACTTTTGCAACTTATTGTAGATCGAATACTATTTTTTGTATTCTTGAAGAATGATAAACTGTTTTTTATGTTCTACAAATCTTTGAATGCTTAAGCCTTAGAGTTTCTCTCCAGGCAAACGAACTTAAGCCTCTATTTATAGTGGAGGATAAAAAGTTGCGGATAAACATCACCGAATGTTTTGATATCCAGACCAGTGAGTAAACTGGAAAAGAAGTTGGGTCATGGGTCACCGGGTTAATTGGTGGTTGGACCGTTATAGAACTGTTATATAATAAAATATATTAAAAATAATTATAATATTAATATACAAGTTTTTTTTAGAATAACATTTAGATAATTGAGAAATTACAATTCATACTATAGTATGTGTGGTACAAATTGTCTTGTAAGTGTTAGCTATATTTAAATGTATATCTAATTATATTCTAAAAGTACGAAAAGCTCTAAAATCTTATATATTTTACAATAAAAAATACATCTCTCACTATTGCAAAATTACAACTATTTTAGTTAATAATTTGAACCAAAGAATGATAATATTGTATTTAACAAAACATATATATTGTCATTTATGTAATTATCCCAGTATTATTAGAAACCATATTAGAGGATGAATCGGTCAAATAATTGGTTCACCAGTTCAATGATTCAACTGCGTTTCACCTTATGCAACCACGGTTCATTGGGTAAATATTAAATAATATTACAAAAATATTATAGTATCTTTAATTAAACAAATACGTAATCTTCACATAAAATTAGAAGCATGAAGTTGAAGTCTCTCCCATTATTCATTAAATCGTACGTTAGGAAAGAAAAATAAAAGCAACATATGAACCAACAAGTGTTTAGAAAATAAAGGACTACAATCGTGGAAAAATATAAAAAATTTATAACTAATTAAGCAAAAATAAATATCATCAAAGTAGTTTTAACTTTTATACTCCATTGGTTTTAATCCACCCTCTACATACTCCAATTTGTACCAATGCCATTACTAAAATTTGTTAAATTTGTTAAAACTCTTTATAGACTATCATTGCGGATGGTTATTGATATGAACTTTATATTATTTAAGAAATATTCAAATCCTAAATTTTATGTAAAAATACTAGAATAGTAATTAAAGATAAGGGTTTATGAAACTATTTAATGTCAAATTGGTATTTTTAAAATATATATGTTGTGAATCGCATGATTCGCCAATTTTTGTTAATTCACTGATTTTCGAAAATACCGCCGGTTCAGTCGGAATTTGATGGTTCAATTGCTTATCCGGTATTGTAAACATACTGAACCGGACCAAGTACTGATTCCCGGTTGAACCAGTTTGACCGGTTTGTACAGTCCAGTTCCAATAACACTGAATATCCTATTTTAAAAGATATTGCTATGGATTATTATAGAATGGTCCCCATAATTTCAATAATAGTTCTCTTTGGTTTCCATAGTTTCAACTTACAACAATAATAGTTATCGGAGTTTGAAAAATTGACAAAAACTTGACCCTTAAAGTTTAAGAAAATAACACATTTAGTATATTTTATAATTTTTGCTCATATTAAATATTCTATAACATTAAAAAAAAAACAATATCAACATTAAATATCATAAAAAATAATACAAACAATACTAAAATAAATAGCATAATAGTCACTTCATACATTTTCTTTATTTGTAAATAACTTTAAATTTAAAATAAGGGCTATAATTTTAATAACCATAAAAAATAGATAAAAATTAAAATTTAATTTTCAAAGTTGATTTAATTTAATTAAAGCACTCTCTAAATTCTCACACCCTTGTAACTTTCACCTTTTTAAGTGTAACTAAGTAACAATTACTATAAGCATTATTATAAGTTTAACAAAAAAGACATATATGAAGAATTACTCAAAACTATTGTATAATAGATTTTTTGATCAAATTTCAATATCAAAATTGGATTGTTATAAGGATTTAGACCCATCAACATAATGTATAATAAATTCTTTGATCCAATTTCAATATCAAAATTGGATTGTTATAAGGAGTTAGACCCATCAGCATAGTGATTTGGCTTTTACAATTGCAATAAGATAAAATGTTTGAGATTATTTGTAAACTAATCTAATATATTTATAATTTTTCTTAATTTAAAAATTTTGTATACTTATTATTTATTATGTTATTACAAACATGTAGTCCGCGAGTTGTACGAGTTATATGAAAATGTAAATCGTTAGTTTATATTTTTTCTCAACCAGTTTATGGCATAGTAGTTTTTTAGGAGTATGAGACGAAAAAGTTTAATAAAATATTTTCAATGTATGAGACAAAATTTTTTATTTATTATTAGGAAAATAAGACTAAAATTTTAATTAAATTTAACATTAATTTATTCTTAACCATTTTATATTTAATAATATTTAGAGTATTTCTATTATAATAATATTTTTAATAAAATAACATAATTTAATGAATTTTATTTTTCCAGAAGGTTTAGATTGATAAAAATTTTTGAAAAGTTTGTTATTTAAAAATCTTAATTTATGGAACACAAGTCAATTAATAATGTGGATATTTATTAAAAGTAAAGCAAAAATTGTTGAAAGAACAACTTTTATATTTCCAACATAAACAAACTTTTATTTTTTTAATTATAATATTCATCTTTTTGTCCCTATGCATATAATTAGTTTTGTTATATATTTTCAATAGTTAGATTTAGAGAAAAAAAAATTATGGTAATATTTACAAATAACGTAATTTATGTTTAATAATATTTATTTTGTAAAATTTTACCAAAAGTAAATATCTTTTCAAAAGAAATATTTTTTTTTCTTTCGCAAATATGTTTACTTTTGTTAAAATTTTATTATGATAATTTTTTTGTTGAAAATATATTGCGATTAGAGCGTAAGTAATACATATACATATGTCTCTCTTATTGACTTCAATTATTTTCCCATTTAATAAACATGGAGATAATGTACTTCTAAAAATAAATAGTGATGATTTGATAAGTTAAAAATGATAAATATATGACACTTCTCATTAGAGGGTAATTGATTTTCTTTTAAATACTAAAACAGTTCATGTATATGTTTATGTAAAAAGATTAAAATATTAAATTAGTTAGATTTTGGAAAATACCATAGCAAATTATATTATATTATATTTATATATATATATTGACGTGATTACATGTGTCAAATGAATTTGCAGGCACAAGACAAATAAATTATTCATCTAAATGTCGCAATTAGAGAAAATTTCAATTTTTATATTAATAAGATGTAGTGATCTTATATTAACATTGTATAATTATAAATGAAATTTTGATTTATAAATTATATCTAATGGGTTATTTATATTTTTGTTTTGTTTAAAAATAATTGTTAGTTAATTGTATAAATTTTAATATGGAACTACAATTATCGATTTATGATTTACAAGTTAGATAATTGCAAATAAATACAATCATAATATAAAGAATAAAACTCAAATTGGTTGATTTATGAGAGGGGTGGAACTTATTAATTGTAATTGTGGTATAGTACAAATAAAAGTTAAGAAAAAAATAATTATTTTTTACGAAATATCATAATAGTTATAGAATCATTGGCTATTTAAGTTATAATAATTGTGTTGCCACCTGTTGAATCTGTATCTTTTTAACAGAATTCATATTTTATTTTAAGCATTTTTAGTACTTTGATTTTTAAATTTTCAAAATTTGAGTGAAGTAGTTGCTTTATGGATTATAATAAGATTTCTTTATTACTTAGAGAGATTTTGAAAATATGATTTAAATTAACATAACAAATGAGTAATTAAGATCCAATTTTTATTTTTTTTCCACAACATTATGAGAAAAGTAAACTCATACTAAATTTCAACCACAAATATTACAATCAGAGTTTAACTTAGTGAATAAATAACGTCTTACATTATATATGATGAAGTAATATATTTTTTGTAACACTCTAACTATAAAAGGGATTAATTCGGATAAACAATGGACTTGGAGGACCAAACTACAATTAAGTGGAATTGGTATGGAAAGGTATTACTCTTCCCTTCCCTTCCCTTCCCTTCCCTTCTTTCTCCGTTTCCATTATGCGTAATAATAGATTACCTTTAACAGAGAGATAGAGAGAATGACAAAAGAGGATAAGTCACCCTTGCCCAAAAATTTGCTCAATCTGAGAAAAGCAGAAGGCCAGAAGAAAAACTAATCCTGGATTTGGAATCCTCGCCTCGTACTTGTCGTTGTGACGTAAGTAGTATCGTTTATCTCTTAGGGTCGTTAATACCTGTCATTCATCAAATTCATAAAAAGAGAGATTTTAAGATGAATTGACGTATATATAATCGTTTTAAATCCAATTTGTTGTTCAATCATGGTTGTAGGTTCGTATTTGGGTGATGTTTGGTAGAGGAACGTGTTAGGGTTCCTAAATCCCAAGCTTTCAAGGGAAATCCTTGTCTCATGTAAGATATGTTGCGAAAACCTCTTATCAATTCTATATCACAAATTGTATGATTAAAATTGTGAAATTTGGGGCATATTGTATGCTGGAACTGTTGTCACTTTTTCTACTGTTCTGTTAGCGACCTGAGCACTTCGGGCTTTATTTTGGCCTTTACACGGTTTAAGTTAAATTTTTCTAAACATATAAAAATCGTAAATAAATGAAATATATTTCCAACAATATATCATAGACCTCAATCAGATTTACGGTTTGAGAGATGTCAAAATACCGAATTGCTGTTACGTTTTCTGCTATTTTGTTGGTGCCTGGGCTCTTTGGGATTTATTTTGACCCTTTTACACTTAAAATTAATTTTTTCTTAGAACATGAAAGTTGTAGATAAATGAAATATATTTCCAACGGTATATTATAGGCCTCAATTGTACTTACGGTTTGAGATATATCATCAAAATATCAAACAATTATTGCAATTATAACTTAAATAAATAGTTGAACTTGGTTGTACGTGGACATTAGCTAGTTAATACCAAGTTAAGATGCGAAACTAAATAATTGAATGATGCATTAACGCTATTAGCATGCTTTACGAGTCTATATTTGAGCGAATGCATGGCTGTGATGGATTGAGAGAGTAGGACATATTACCTTTAAAATTTCTAGAAGTATAAGACTATAGTAGTTGGCACACGAAGAAATACCCATTCCGTGGTTGCCGTTGGCTTACGAATCCTTCCTACGATGCCAGTTGGCACACAAGTTATTTTCGCAGTGGCCAGTTGGCAAGTAGGTTTCCTGTAGTGGCCGTTGGCACACAATTTTTCTATGGTGGTCGTTGGCACATAGTCTTTGATAGTGGTCATATTACATAAGTACTCATACATTGACCCATAGTATGGTCGTTAACATTGGGAACATAGTTTTCGACTGGTCGGTAGGATGTGGGAGGATTATACAGTATATCCCGATAGATAGTAGCGATGTCTTATAGTATGGTTGGATGGATAGTTGTAGTTGAACTTTACAATTTTTACGCATTGTTGTTCTTTTGTACTTCCTTTATATTTATTATTGATGTCACATGCTACGTTATCATACACTGCACTTTTCATTATAATTGTGGTATTGTTTCTAATGCATGCTTGCTTGGTGAATTTTTCTACTATTTTGCATGAAAATGCCAAGTAATGCCTGGGATCGGGGAGCACGAGTCCCCTGGACAGGACATGTTGGAGCTTACTCAGGAGTTATAGTTTTTATTACATTTCAACACTGGATTTAGCATACTTGGGAATGGTTAGAAATTATGGGGCATTACATTTTTTTTAAATGAAACCTTATATTAAAATACGACATATAACACATATACTTACCACTTAGTATCTTAAAAAATAGCACATACAACGCATGCAATATTCATCTAGTATATATAAGTGTGTGTGTCTCACAAAAATAAAATATTGGGTATAGCAAAAGTTTTCAGACATGGAAAGTTACCAACGTCAATTATCAGAAACACGCGAAGGGAGAGAGAGAGAAAAATAGAGAACCAATCAATATTATATAAAACCCAGTTTTGGGTTTACGAAATTGGCTAGTTCACCCATCGGGCCAAGTGGTTTTCAATGAATATACTTGTTTTGATTAGTTACTTGGTAATCGGTACATATTGGCCTAGAACCTGAACCGAGTCCCAGTTCAACGGGTTGAACCGGCCGATCCAAGCCATGTTTCAAAAAATTGATCACCTGATTTAATATTATCTTTGCCATTTATCCAATATGTAATTATAAAAAAAAATATTTAAATCATTATAATTAAATTATAATTATCTCTTTCAATTTATTCAAGAGATAATGCATAAGAATTATTTACTAACTATATATTTTTAATAAAAAAATAATTGTTAAACATTAACTTTGGTTTTTATTTAAGAAGATAATGGAATTTATGTATTTATTAATTATCACTTTATTTATTTAGTAGGAATATTATATAAATACTGAAGTCGTGATTTAATTTAACCTTTAAAAACAAATGGTGCATTTTCATTTTGCCAAAAATTTATGTGTCTACATATGTGCTAATTTTTTCTTTTTCTTATGAAACTCATTTGGGGATCTTCCTAATCAAGGATCCTAGACTTGTCAATACAACATTTTTTTTCAATATATTAATATTCCTTGCATTCAATATTTCGTACAAGAATATTGGTGAGTAATATTGCCATTGAATTTGTAATAAATACACCTTTAAAGATCTATCACAAGTTTTGTTAGCGCATACATTCTATGGCCGTACTATCGCACAATAAGAATAATGACGGGATCTGTGCTAAATGTGGAGATTATTTCATTTGGAATCCTATTAAATTCCAGTCTTCGAATTAATCTGGATAAAGATTAAATTAGGAGATTAAATTAGGATGCTCCAACACGTTCAAAAGGAAAATATAAGTTATTTTGTTTAATAAAACAACTTTATTATGTAGAAAATGAGATTAATTAAGTTGGTGTTAAGTGTTAACTGAACATACATCAAAACATTTGGCATCTTACACAAGAGAGATAATTCCATTAAATGGCCTATAATATGTTAAGGGTAAATAACACTTTGCCCCCATGAAGTTTCTGATAATTTCAGAATACCCCCAATGAGAGGTTTCTGAAATTACATTGTCCTCCACAAGGTTCTATGTCCATTTCACTTTAACCCCAAATTTTCAGGGGCAAAATGAAATAAAGACTATTTTTCAATAAATTACTAAAATAACCCTCAAGTAATTCCATTTATATAGTTTTTTTATTATAATTTGTTAAACAAATCAATTGTATAAATAAATATAATATAATTTTCTTAACAACATGATGATTTTTATGTATTATAAGCTTTTAAATTAAAAAAATAAGGTATAAAGTAAGGGTAATATGGTCATTATACATAAAAACCAAATTTGGATTATAAATTGGAGCAAAGTGTAATTTCCGATGCCTTAGGGGTTAAACTGAAATAATCAGAAACCGCAAGGGGCAAAGTATAATTTACCCATATTTTTTAATGACGATAGATCTACTGTCATTACCACTCTTCTTTCTCACATTAAAGGCATTGAATTTTATACCATATTTTGAGTGATCAAAAAGACCAACTTTTGAACACTAAAGATGAAGAAATAAATATTATGAAATGCAATGAAAAAAAAGGATCCTATTAAAGATTTTTTTTATATGTTGACGTAACAATAAATTAGTAAGGGCATCTCCAATAAACTAATTATCTAACTCATTAAATTACTTACTCAAATAATTAACTAGTAGCCTATAAATTTATATCTCCAATAGACTAATTAACTCACTTGTTAAGTGTATCACTTGTTAACTCACTAGTTAATTCTATAGACCTAGTTAACAAGTAAAATATGGGTCCCATTGTATTAAAAAATTTAATAAATACAATT
>MKEJ01040591.1:0-11054 GCA_001753735.1 Embelia ribes
TGTGCGTGTGTTTAATCAATCAAAAATTATAGTAATATCATGATATAATGGTCATATATTCTTAAGCCCTTCTTTATAATTTTATTGAATATCTGACCTGTGCCACCATTTTTAGGCAAAGACGGTTGAAGAATTGAACCAGCAGTCAGAGTTGGAGTTTGGCAGAATTTGAGATTAGAAGATATGTTGTTTTCTTTTTGAGTCAGCATATAGCTGAATGTAAAAAAACAAAATGTTTTGTTTTTATATATGATATACCATACACTTATAAATAATTAGTATATCTATGTAATATCTAGACAGATTCCCTTGGTAGAATTAATTAAACATGGGCAGTTACATTGTATCTTGTTTCTTTGTTATATTTTCTCACATCATCCGGGTTACTGATTACGGAGAGTGACAGTGTTGCAGGTGCGAAGCCGAATAAGGGTCGTCCTTGAACTGGACGTGCATTGTGGTGTGGATATGTGCTTGAAGACTTATTTTGATGTAGTATTTTAGTGGCCTCTTTCATGTTGTTTTATATTTCTCGAAGTTTAGTGATGTAGTATTGACGTACTCTTTTTCTTATTAAAATTTGATATCTCTTTAGTGGTATTTTGTATCGGGTAAGAACGAGATGTAATAAGTAATATATGTGATATATATATTGGCAAGTGAGTAGTTTTTATATAATGGTGTTTACGTTTATTGTTATTGATGTTGATTCGTATATCTTTTATATCTTGACAGGCTATAAAGATATATTTCTTTTGCACTATCTGATATTTAATATGCTGTAGAATGTGTTGTGCACATGTGGCGTTTAACATGTTTTTCCTACTTTTTCATTTTATTCAAACCTATATATTTTTCTTTTCCTTTTCTTTAAAAAGGAAAAACACTCACCCTCCTGGTTTTCGAGATTTAGGGCGTAATAGAATTTGTCCGTATGTAGACGGGAATGAGACGTCTTGAATATAATGTGTATGTAGAATGGAATTGGACGTGGTAGAGACGTCTAATAGACATAGAATATGCATACACAAATTGACGTGATTGATAAGCCACATAAGTTTAGAATATGCGTGGACGAATTACATGAATTGAAACGTCAAATAAATGTTGATATGTGTTGGTGAATTTGATGTGATTGATACATCGCATAGGCGTAGAATAAACATGAAATTAGCTTAATAACATGTTTATAGCATTGTTATTATAATGATGTTAAATGCATAGATTATAACATGTTTATTGTGTAATTAAAGGCATTATAGCATTCATGTGACATGGCATAGATTGGCGTTGGCATAGAATTTTTGAAAGGATATTATTTTATAAATTAAAATGCATTGGTGTTTTCCTTTCATTTTCAAAACATAAATGTAGCAAATTAAAAATGCGTAGATTTTAGCAATGAAGCCATACAACTTTACCGTGAAAGACAAAAAACCAAATATGAGATTATACCATTAATTATAGTACCAGCAGGTGGTGACTAATGAAGGCTCAGTTGCATCACCAACAGGTGACGACCATAGCGATTTATGGAAGCGTGGTGATACTAATCCTAATAAAAATATTTTAAAGCATTGGCATGATATGGTATGTGAACGTGCATTGCATTCATGATTATAATTATATTTATGTTCATAAGATTATTATGCATTGTCATGCATTCATTCACAATGCATATAGCTTTATCTATATTTTATCATATAGTTACTTAGTTAACCATACATTTCTTTTTTTTTTTTCCTTCCATCTTTTTGGATATATGCGTGGGTTTATAAGTGAGAAGCAAGGCGTAGAGTATCAATAGATGCTTAGGCATCATTGTACATATTTTTTATGCACATGTATTAGCGCGGGATTATATATTTTATTAAGTAGTGCACTCTGATACCATTGTAGCGTGGGTGAATGTATAGATTGGCTCTTACTCTTGTATGAGAGACAAAAAACCTATATATACATTTCATTTCTTCTATTTTTAACAAGCATACAAATTGCAGTGATGAATAAATAAATAAGTAGGTTTATTTTTATACAGTTTTGTATATATATATACATTTTATGGGATTGACGCTGGTTTTCATTCTTTTCTTTTAGCAAAGTTCTTATTTATATGTTGATGATCATGTTGTATGATGTGCATAGTATCATCATGCAATGGCGAATAGATTTGATGTGAATGACGTAAGCATAGTTATTTGATTTTTGTTTCATTTCATTGTATTTTCTTTTATTTTATTTTCATTTTCTTTTTCTTTTTTCTTTATAAACTCACATCCCATGTTTCTCGGGAGTTGGGCCTGACAGAAAATGCACGAGAAGTAGAAAAACTGAACAATGTAACATGACTACAAGAATTTGGTTGGTGTGTCTAAAGACAAACACTTCTCGAGTCCATATTAGGTCCGTGCATAAAGGGAAGAGGCTGAATGACAAGTCATCGAACAAAATTAGTTATGTTATTGAATAATAATCTGAACTTCAAATGTCTTCTTCTTTGGCTCTCACAGTCTTCTTCATACTTTTCACCTTCAGACGTTGGATCCTCTGCAGATTGAAAGCTATGTTAAGTAATTTTTCGTTAAGATTAAGACAAACAAACAATGAAATGAACTATTATTTGAATTACCTCAAATTATGTGAATCTGGTCCATTTATGAACCGACTGGTCTTGTTTTCATTACCATTATCGTGTTCTTCTCTACTCAGCGATCCTTCAATTTCCGTATTGATTATGACTTGTTCATGGTTGGAAAGTTTGTCTGCATTATTGGGTTGATCCATCATTTGTTGTCTTAGTGACGTTTTCTTGTCAGGTAACGGAGACGGGGTCTTGTAATCCTTGCTTTTACCCCATACCACAAGATAGAGACCAGCAACTATAACAACTGCGCCAATTACCCTTTAAAAGATAACATCATTAGCTTCCGTGTAGGTAAAAATTCTTATGCCCTAAGTTTTAAAATAGAATTGGGGATGAATATTAATCCCAGGGTTTGAAAACTCGGCCGTCACCTTTACCCAATGGTTTCGGAAACCTCCGATTCTGTTATAGGCCGGTGAAAATAAAATTCGAAGTCGACAGTTACGTCTGCTATATTAGTTGTTACGGCCGTTGCGAACCGTTACAATCGTTAGAAAAAATCAAATAAATTTTAAAAAAATAATGGCATTCCATTGAGAATGATATATATATATATTGTTATGTTAATATATATATATATATATATTATCATAACAATATGAGAATGATTCATTAAATAATTTCTACTGCATGGTAAAACACTAACAGTGAGAATAAAAAAAGAAAATTATGATCTCATCCATTTACTTCTTGATGTAGAATAAAAGGGTTTAAAATATGTATTTAATATATTTTTTTAATGTAAATAATTATTTTCTATCTTCAATAAGTTTGTATTGAATAAAACAATATCTTTTAATTTTAATAACTCCCAACATATGAAAAAATTCAAATAAATAAAAAATTAAAGCATTAAAAAATACATATTTTTTCTAGATTATTAAAAAAATTTATAATGAAAGTCATAACAAGTACACGGAACTATTAAGAATATAATTTTATGGTATAAAATATATGTGATATTGAAGTTTAGATGAGTTGATCAAAATTGAAAAAAGTTTGTAGTTTTGCTTGGTGCAAATTTTATGCTACAGCCGTTACATCCCAAAACCGTTATCTAGCCACCGTTATAATTACAACAACTACCACCCTCATTTAAAATCTTGATTAGTCCTCTCGTGTAAGGTGATCGTGGCAAACGCCTTATTCTTAGGGGATTAAATAGCATTAGTTATGTTAGTTGGAACGTTCCTTGACTTGAACTCTAAACTTTAGGAAAGAGCCTCATTTCGGAGCGCAACTGTGAGTGCCCTAAGTCCCCAGATTGCCCGTCCCTAGATGTTAGTCACCATATAAAATTTAAAATATTTATTTGGGTATATTTGCGCAAACATTAGTCTGCATATCTGGGCAAACAGTCCCAGTGCTCCTTTCGAGCCCCTTCTTTTAGTCGAAAAATGGTCTGGAGGGATTATTATCCCATAGCACAGTTTGTAATGCATAAAACTGAAAGAAATAGAGAATCGGAGTAATGAATAGATCGTTATTTCAGTCCAGCATAGCCTGCGAAACAAATGCTTCCTTAAGTTTCTCTTGATTGTAACTTAGGAAAATGCTTTAGAGTTACCTGCCGAGGAACATTTGCTCGGCCAGAATGAAGGAGCTGAGAATAGCTACTATGACCATGTTCAGTGGGCTGAAAGCCGTCACAAAAACGGGTCCTCTGTCTTTCATTATCAATCCTTGAATGTAAAATGCAAGGCCTGAACATACTAAGCCCTGCCACATATATGAAAACATATACATGATGATCAGGTGAATCGGAAGCAATATCTTCTAGGTGTGTGCGATCGAATATATATACTAGGAATAATTACAGCCGTAATCTTTGCAGCTTATTTTTTGGCCTCGTTTTTTGTTTCTATAGTTTCAGTATATGTTGGCTTGAGTCTTCATTCTCTGAAACACTAGAAAGTTTAGTCTATTGATGGCATTTTCAATGTAATATTTGAATGAATTGTGCTTACGCTGTAGAGGGCTGCAAGCAATTTAGTGTCCCATTTAATAGCCCAGACACCCGGGTTGCCCCGCTCCATGACTAATGCCACCGCGGTTCCTTCAAGTGCTCCCAGAAAGCATATCCAAGCAGTGAGGGATAGCTCAGCCGGGTATGTCTGTAGCGTTATTGCCTAAACGAAAAAAGAAGAAGAAGAAGGTATTATATGGTTAACAAATTACTGCTGAGTTTGTTGTTTAAATATTCATTTTGCTATAAACATACTTGCAAGTTCATGAAACATGCCCAACTGAAGCAACCAATTGCCATCATTATCGAGCCCTTAACGGTATGTTGAGGGTTGGCTGCAGCCTGCTGTAGTTGATGGTGGTTACTTGCTCTAGTCCATGTTAGATCAATAATCGGTCCTTTTAATAGAGTCATGAGCATTGCACCCCCGATAGTAGTTGCAGTCCCGACTATTTTAGCTTGGCTTCGAATATTTTTAATTTTCATCTGCTCAAGCCTGGGAAAGGAATATTATTTGTTTGGGTTGTTTTGCTTCTTTTACTTGTACTTTTTGTTTTGAAACTAGACATTGTATTTTGTAGTAACTGCGCCTGGGAAAAGAATTCCAAATTTAGGAACTTACCAGAAGTTTTGTAATTTGACTTTTTGTTCCAGAATTCATACATGTATTCACATGCAAATGACTTTGAACCATTTCCATTTTAATTTTATCTTTTAAATTTCAATCTCGAAGACCGAAGAGAATCTAAAACTTTGGAACAATAAAAATTTCCTTTTCCTTTTTTGTTTAGTGAGGAACTGTGTTGTTTGAGGATTTAGGTAAACTATTTTCTTCGAGGAAATGAGAAATTTGTTACCTCAGGATCCAAGCTAATACAAATGTTACAGCTGGAAGAATGTTCGACATAGCAGCTGCAAATGTTGCTGTCGTATACTTCATTCCCAGAGTATACAAATTCTGGTCAATTACTGGCCTGTATATACACACACACCCACAGAGGTTGAGTATAGATTTGTACATGAAAGATATCAAGAAGAGAACATGTTTATGGTTTTACGAAGTTACTCAAGTGTGCTCAGCAACACAATTTTGGCGAAGATTGAGGGTGTCATGTTTGGTCTTATTTTCCTGTTGAAATAATATGTCAGTCGCTGCCTATTTTACTAGTTCAGGAAATAGATAGATAGGGGGAAGAGAGAAACAGAGACTGACTTCTCAAGAACAAATGCAAATGGGGTGAAGATAACGGCGGCAAAGGCATGACGATATACAACAAATACGTAGTTACTCATCCCCTCATTGAGTGCCGCCTTTGAAATAATATCCATGCCGGATAGCCCAACTTGCAAGAAAATCACTGCAAGGAACGGTTTCATCTTATGGTAAAGCTTAGTTCTGGAGTCATTTTCTACCGTGGTACTCATTTTTCACTGTCTATAACTATCAACAGAAACCTTTATATATAAATTCAATATTTCATCGGCAGTGGGATACAAATTTATAGGCCCATAATGCTCTTTCTGTTAGGAGTGAGATTAAAGTTCCATTATTGTTCAAAAAGGTATTGTCACAAAGCACTTTTCTTTTTGTGTTCCTATAGCCCAACTTTGCTTAAACAAATGAATTTCGGATGGAGAGCTATACAGGGACAATAGAGGCTACAATCATCATAATTAAAAAATCAAAAACCCTGATATTTAATATTAGAACTAGTTTGAAGCACGTGCATTGCCCGTGTGCATGTAATATTTTTCTATGAAAAGAATAAAGTCGTACAAATAATAATATATCAACATAAATATATGTGATAACATTGCAAGATTTACAATGCTAACTTGTATGAACAATATTGAAAAATTTATGTTTGTTAAGGAGGGTCCAAACCTAATATATTTATACCTTTTTAAAAAACAAAAAGAAAGGGTAAAAATAATAATGAAATTATTTTTAAAAAACATATTTAGAAAATACCATGTTAGGAGAAAAATTGATGTTCCAAATGCATTTATTCCTATTCTGTTTCTTGAATTTTGAATCATATGAAAAAGTTGATGGAATTATTTCACTATAGGGTCATCACCATCCACTTTCATTCAGAATTATTGCCATTAGTTGTATTTCGTTAATAATAAATTATTCAGCCTTATGCTTCAATTTATTTATGCAATGATCAACAAATGAGCATGTAGGAGATCTTATTTTTTAAATTCTATGACATACATATGAACTGCCACACAATTGAAAATTACTTTTTAAATAGTTATCATTAGTATATATTAAATCTCTTTTTGCTTTATTCCAAAGTAATATGGTATCACGCTCTCTAAAAAATCTACCCCTCGCATATGACAAGATCAAACTCCCCCTAAATTTTGATCCTTCACTATCTAGCCATACTGCATCAATCTCATGATCCCGATACATTGCCAAATGACTATGACGGTCCCCTTACCACGTTGATATCCTTGTAGCCTTGACTCAAATGGTCATTCTAAAAGCTTTGCCACACGAACTTGATGGTACATCCACCTATCCTGCTATCTTTGCGCCTTTCTATATAATCATCAATGATACCGTATAGAATGTTTTGTATAGGCTCATCAACCTTCGACTCTAATACCACTTGTTGAGGGGATTAAGCATTAAGTGGATACCCTTACTCACATATAAGAAATCACCATACACATTTGGAACTCATACCCACTTAAAAGACTAAGCAGGGTTAGTTGGTGACCCTATTAGCATACATTAAGTCTCGCTTTCTCCATTCGTAAGTGATGTAAGATAAGCAATAATTTGCTTTTTACACGGAGCACAATATCAACAACTACTTGATAAATTATAGTTCTCAATCATATCAATTTGTTTTTAAGAAAATTTATTCTAACTTTGATATACATATCGACCAAAAATTGTTACAATTGTAATGCCCAATAATTTCAAACAACCCCAAATACGTCAATAATGCCTAACCACATTATATAATCAAATAAAACAACTAGCAATCTTGCTTTATTATTAAACTACTCTAATATAATAGTAACAACCAAAAGTTAATCAGCCTTATTATCATATTTTTTGGCCATGCATCACTATTAAAAATAAATGAAATCACATTCTACATCAACTCGGCTAGTAGGCTCACAACTATCTGGAAAATGAAATAAAGTGTTGAATGAACAAAAAAAGTTTGATGATCCCAAGGGAGCTTCAATCTATCCTATTCTCAGTTCTCATGACTCCTAACCCTTAGTTCTGCTTGGCATTTTTATGCAAAATAACAGTAAAAAACCCAACAAGCAAGCACGAGTCAGAAATTGGTATACAATTCTAAAGAAATGAGAAATGTGTGCAAATATATTATGCAACAACAACGATTAAGTATAAGAGAATAAATATATCGTCAGCTGAAAACATACTACTACAGCTAACCATACCCCGACAATCAAATAATCGTCACAATCAAATACTGGGATACATTGTCCTCCCGCATCCTACTACCCAGTCAACAATACGTCTCTGAGACCAACAAATAGTCATCATAATCAACTGCCAGGATATTGTCCTTATGTATCCTACTGGCCACTCGTAAATCTTGTTTACAAGGGCATTTACCACTTTTGAGGGCTAAAACATGAGTACTTACAAGATACGGACAACACAAACTCCATATGCCACGATTGCCACAGAATATACGTTCTTTTCTGTGTTACGACCATCATGGAATGTACGCTCCCCAGCTTGCCTACAACCACAACTATTTACAACATAAGAATATGGGGTAAACAATTCTACACCCTAATTTTTTCACAGCCATACCTACGCTCAATCCAACATGTAAGGCATGCAATCGCATTATTAGGGTAATTATGTTATGTAACTTCTAACACAATCAAATCTGTAATGTCCATTTACGACCAATTTCTACTATTCAAATACGATTAAAAAGGCATGTATTTTTATTTCTTTCATTTTAAATAGTTCAATTGTGACCATTTTGCAACATACCATTTGAACGGTCATTTACTATTGTTCCCACGGTGGTACCATTCTCACGGCCCTAAATTACCATGCCCATAGTCCTCAGACACCGTTCCCACGGTTGTATAGCACAACACAACCCGTGATAGGCAAAAATACAGTTCGTAAAACCAACTAAAAATATATTCCGCAACAATAATAATAAATTATAAGAGAATAAATACATATTCAATTGAAAACATACTACTACAGCTAACCATACCCCAACAATCAAACATTCATCACAATCAACCACTGGGATATACTATCCTCTCACATCCTACAGGCCATTCGAAAACACATTTTTTAGGCAAACAAATAGTTATCGCAATAAACCTCCGGGATATAATGACCTTCCGCATCTTACCAGCCGCTCGAAAATATGTTTCTTAGGCCAACAAACAGTTATCACAATCAACCGTCGGGATATACTATACTCCCACATCCTATTGACCACACGGAATTACTATTTTTTAGGCCATTGACCACTATCGAGGGCCAATATATGAGTACTCACAATATACAACCAATATGGACTCCATGTACCATAACCACCACAGGATTTACATTCTTTTATGTGTTATGACCACTGTGGAATATGTGTTCCTACGTATGCCAACATCCACAACAACCTACCACAAAAGAATACGGGGTAAACAATTCTAATCCCTAATTATATCACGGCCATGCCTATGCTCAATCCAATATGTAAGGCATGCAATCACATTATTAGTTTAATTATGTCATATAACTTCTAACACAATCCTAATTGTAATGTCCATTTACGACCAATTTCTACTGTTCAATTAGGATTAAACATGTTTGTCTTGTTACTTCATTCATTTTAAATAGTTTGGTTATGACCATTATGTTGCAGACTATTCGAATGATGCTTCTTTGCCTTTCCCACAGTGGTACCATTCCCACTATCCCAAAATATCATATCCACGGTCCCCAAACACCATTCCCATGGTTGTCTAGCATAGCACAACGTACAATAGGCCAAAAACACTGTTTATAAAACCAACTTTTTGTACAATATTTACAGTAACCCAACCCAAAATTCATACAAAGATTTCAATAGAATTGGAGTTCAGTTTTTGCAGCATACTGTATGCGACAACGATTGATTCCCCTTGCAAAGCTTGGAAATCAAATCCTAAATCCTTCCCTATGGCTTGTCAACCCAATCACGAGCCTATAATGAAAATTGATCGAGAATTCTCATTATTAACGCCCTTGCTTCGTCATATAAATTTCTCTTCTTCTTGAATTGAGCGATTTGAAGTTGAGTTTTTTTCTCCCCTTCTTTCTTTCTTTTCCACTTTTTTTTAACACAAGTCCAATGAATGTAAGATGAACGGAAAGAAAAAGAGAGAATAATTAACTTTTCCTATCTTATTTTAGTTTATTACAATTTTAGTCCCCTTAGTTTACAATTTATCACAATTTATTCCCTTTTTATTTATAGGCCCTTACAGCTTTCCCCCTAAAAAATAGAACTTTGTCCCCAAAGTTTAAGTCATACCTATAAACAGCTCCGGGAACTTGCTCCGCATCTTCACTTTATGCTCCCACGTTTGTTCCTCTACCCCATGATGGTTCCAAAGTACCCGTACCAAAGAGGCCACTTTCTCTCATAGTACCTTCTCTTGACGATCCATTATACTAATATGTTGTACCTCGTATGTCATATCTTCTTCGATCATTACATCTTCTTCCATCATCAAATAAGAATCGTCAATCACGTGAGATGGATCTGGCTCCTATTTCTGTAACATCGATATATTAAAGATTGGATGTACATTTGGAACAGTCCCACAAACCTTAACGACAACTTGCCCTTCTTCCCAAATTACATTACCCCTTTCCAAGGTGAGACATTGAGGAACATATGATTTCCTTCTTCAAGGGATCATGGTTAGTTTGTTGGCATAACTCTTTTGAGGACTTTCCTCCATCACCAACTTCTGTCTGATCACATTCACTATTTCTGACATCTGTTGAACTATGTCCAACTCCAACAATAATGACTGTTCTAACTCCATCCAACATATCCGAGATCTATACGACAGACCATGCAATGCCTCAAATGGTGCCATCATGATTCTAGAGTAGTAACTATTGCTATATGCAAACTCGGCTAGGTTCAAGTGATCTTCCCAACTCCCTCCCAAAATCGAGCACACATACTCGAAGCATGTCCTCAATATCTAAATAGTCCTCTCAATTTTCTTATCCGCATGAGGATGATAGACAATATTCTTTGTCAACCTCATGCCTAAAGCATTCTACATACCCTCTATAAGGCCCCAATTTTTCACCAACATTGTTGCACTACTGTAGCAGTACTGTACAATAATATTATACTGTAATGAAGTAGTATAACGATGAAAATTAGACATTAGTATGCTGTAAACATG
>MKEJ01040594.1:0-11251 GCA_001753735.1 Embelia ribes
ATTTTGATTGGGGGAATGGTGGGACCCCGGGGGGTGTGAGGGGTGGGGGGTTGGGGGGAAAGTATCTCCCTTTAGCATGACATATATTTTTATAACATTTTTCGATGCAAGATATAAAATATTGTATCCATAATTGCAGGTGCTCCAACATAGAGACACGTTGCAATTTTTGCATCACTTTGAACAAGCGCCAAAATACGGTTGATTTTCCCCATTTTAGTAATTATCTAACTATAATTTTTTTTTATTATTATTATTCATGTCGTGTGTTCTATTATTTATGATTTTATAGGCAAGTCAATAATTCATGCTTCCATATATCTTCCTAAATTGCATCTTATTTTTCTAAAAACAATTAATCTTCGTTTAACTGGTTTTATCATGAAATTCTGAATTTGAATCACGTATACCTTTCTTCAATGCTAAAACTTATTGTATCAAAAGTATTTGTGCAAGGATATGGAAACGAAATTTAATTGGTCGCTTATGTTTGAACAAGCGCCAAAATACGCTTTTAGAATTTAAGACTCTCATTCAATTTTTCATAATTTTTTTTTATTATTATTATTCATGTCGTGTGTTCTATTATTTATGATTTTATAGGCAAGTCAATAATTCATGCTTCCATATATCTTCCTAAATTGCATCTTATTTTTCTAAAAACAATTAATCTTCGTTTAACTGGTTTTATCATGAAATTCTGAATTTGAATCACGTATACCTTTCTTCAATGCTAAAACTTATTGTATCAAAAGTATTTGTGCAAGGATATGGAAACGAAATTTAATTGGTCGCTTATGTTTGAACAAGCGCCAAAATACGGTTGATGTTATCGATTTTTCATTGATTACGTACTAATAATTTTTTTACAATTTTTATAGAAAGACTGCTATGAACAATTTCTAAATGTGAAATATAAATACTTAAAAAGTGAATGGTAAAAATTAAATAAAACAGATCGGTATATAAGCTCTTATAGGTGGTAGTAGTGTCTTGCTGGAAACCATGGCCAAACGCATACAAGTTGTAGGCTCTATTTAGTTGGATCTAACTTATGGGTTAGGTTTTCGTTTTTTCGCTTTTTTTTTTTTTTTAATCCAAATATGCCTAGCCATTTTCTTTTCCTCATCACCTTTGGAAACTAAGATCCTGATATTAAGAATCAAGAGAAACATAAAAACTAAGTTTTTAGCTCCTTTTCCCAATTTAAAGGACTTGGGGAACTGAACATAAAAATAATAAATAAATAAATAAATGGAACTCATTGATGAAAGAATTGCGCAATGAGTTCCCGATTTGTTATTATCTGAATCTGAATCTCGGAATGGAACTCACCTAAAGAGTGTGTTGACGAACATAGATTTAGCTTACATGGGGTCGTGACTCGTGTTTTTAGCATCTGGGAACCTTTCTGTAGAGGAAGTATACCGTATTCTCAATTGGCTATTGTCATGTCGTATACATAGTACACGTGCGATTGCAGAGTGTTCTGCTATATGGTTGTCGATAGGTAGACACGGCAAAGCTCTTATTAATTGTCTTGTTTATTTAGTGAAGCTTGTAAAAAACTATAAGCGATCTCTATGGTGGCATAATACACCCTAAATCTATGAAGACGAAAACTTTCTCAAACATAAAATGCATTCGATGAAGACTGGTTCATCTGCATATACACACGCGAGCTTTTGGTACGGTAAATGCATCGATACCTTGTTTGCAGAAATTTCATATCTGACTGAGCTGCAAAATCAGCATGGTATGTTAATATATAGATAATAGGCATTCGAATTGCCAGTGAGTCATGTACAAAACCAGATACAATTCCAAACACCACAGGAACAACACAACATGATGGTTGCAACGACAACTTTCACCACGTTCTCTTTTTTCTTTTTATAACCAACAATATACACAAGGAAATGAAAAGCCGTAAACAAAACATGAATAGAAATGAGCACCAACACGAGATCGCGTACAAGGTGCAAAAGGTCTGTACAATATCTGTACTTCCGAACTTTATGTGTCTTATCTTTTTCCTCTTTTAGTAGCATTACCTGCAGGATGGGATTCATCGACGACTCTGATCACACGAATAAGATCATTGCGTTTCATCGAAATCCATTACCTACAGAAGAAGCAACGATGGAATCATGCACATATACAGAGTAATTCATATCATCATAGTCAGATATATAGTCTTGTATTTATCACATAGCAAAATATGATAGGATTATAAGCAGCTAAAACGCATTGCGATACAAAAGGATAGCACAATCCCGTGCAAAATCAAGTGTTACCTTGCCACAAAATGGACAGCTCTCGCTTCTCTCCATCCACTCATATATGCAACCGAGATGGAAATGGTGGCCACATTTCGTAACCATTTTGGGGTTTTCCGGAGTATATTCTGCACAAATCATGTATTTATAGTAACATCTATTAGTTAACAAATTCGAAAGGCAATTATTCCATAACCCCGTGACAAGGATGATTAGGTGTTATGGGTTGGGTTCGGTCCATTTCTACAACCCATCATTTGTGTCACAATGATATGCAATATTTTCTCCTCTAAGGCTCATTGTATAACTAACATAATGAAGTATCAGAATTTATCTCACCATCTAGACAGGTAGGGCAGACGTCTTCATCTTCCGGAGAAAAAGAATATATGTGAGCAAACCCAATATCAGCCTTTTCAGCCGAAAGCTTCAACGATGACCTGTTATGGTGCTCTTTTTTACCTTGTTCACATGCCTTTTCATTCCATTTACTTCGAGAATTTAGAGACTCTGAACCCACTTCCATGTTGCTTCGTAGAGGTAGTGTTTCTGTTTCCTCTTGTGAATGACTCGCGCCTTTATCATGGCTCAAATTTTCCCTTTGCAACCGAAAGTATTGAGGATCAGCATCGTAAGGCAAGGGCCTCGGAGGAGGCCGATACATATCACAAAGTGAATTGTCAAGTGACGTGTCCAAAGTCCCCTGGATTGTCGTAGGAAGGGGGGCATGCTGTTGACCTCCCCGAAATAAAAATGCATACTGCCAAGACAAGAAACATAAAATGAAATTGAAATTATCAATGCCATGACAATGATCAAGGCAAGACAACTGCAATGCGAGATATCTTATTCTGACTAATTGTGCAAAAGCGAAACCATGGCCACGGGACACGTTTCACAACATAAGATCCGCTTGTGTACCAAACAATATAGAGACAAAACCTCTAACTTAAATTTATATGGTGAATGGTGATTCCATTTTGCAACCATTGGTGTACAAAGTCATGAAATTCAACCCAATCTTTAGCTGGATCACGGTTCGTTGTGGTACACAGTACGGGTATGGGAATGCGGTATGCAAAGTTTCAAACTCATGCTAGTACATAGTACGCCAGAGGTAGGCTTAGTTAACCTTAATGTAATATGAAAGTAATATCATTCTTGCTCAAAATCATTTACTTTGATCAAGACTTCTTATCTTATATTCTTGGATTTTAGCTAGTACATCATACGAGTATTCTTGTTGAATTTTATTTTTTACATGCTGATCTCTTTGTATTTCCTGATTTTCTTTCATTAAAATACGAAAAAAATTGGATACGCCAAAAATAGAGAACTAGGACGCAAAAGTACCATGTTCCAGTACGCGAGAACCGGAACGCGGTACGAGGGGGGTCATGGAGAACTAGGGAACTTTACTAAAGCCTTTGGTTTTCTTTTGTGAAACAAAGGAAACCAAAAAAAAGCATTTTCTGATAAAATCTAAACATAAATGTATGGCATAACAAGGGAAGGATAATTATTAAGGCTTAAAACCATACCGCGTTCAAAGTGTTCTGAACAAAGCAACGAAGGCATATACAGTTCATATAGACATTGCTGCTCGGGTTAAAATAATCTTCATAATCCCCGCGCATACAACAGCAAGCTGCACCCATGCTAGCAGAAGGAAAAACTAACTTTATTGCATAAAAAAGCCTCCACCCTTGTGCCCCAAGCGGATCAAATGGTCTCAATTCTATTTTTCGTTTCTTCTTCTTTCCTTTCCGATTTTAAGAGTAAAAAGAGAGTAGCAAGGGACGATGCTGAGCTTGTGAAGTTACAGTACTCAGCGGACCAGTACTCTCTCTCTACTACAGAGATAGGACACCCAAAATCCCACCAAATTTAGTGATACCAATACGAGTTCTCTTCTATCTTCACCTGAAAAAGGAACTGGGATAAGTTAACATGTCATACGTCTAACTTTCGCAAGGGCGTCAAATAGAAAAAAAAAGTTGCACATGTAGTTAAGAAATCTATATGTAATGAACCCAATTAGGCTAAGGATTAAATTGTTCTCAAATAAAAAGAGGGAAAGCTTAGTGAAATAAATAAGGGGGTATCTATTCCATTTGACTGTCCAAGGGATATTTATGCAATTACTTGGAACTTCAACATCGGTTATAGTATATAAGGAAGATCAGCAGCAGCATTAAGGGTTTATGCTGAAAATGATATTCTCTTTCTTCCCTATCTAGTTTACTTAATTTTCTATAAGCATTACAATTTCAGCAAGTTTTCCTTGTTCCAGTTGTAATTGTTCCTTTTATTTTCAATTGAAATATAACCAGAAAATTGCCCCACATAGTCAGTTTTATTGCCTCAGATGATCATTCTCTAACTGATATTGTTTGTGAGAGGATTTGGGTTCCTTACATTAGGTATCAGAGCTACCGTTCCTCTCGGATTTTATCTATTTCACGCTCAATTTCAGTTTTAAGACAATGCCGGATAATCCATATTGGTTCCCTAAGTACACAGCATACTCACCACCTACTTGAGAAAACAACAGCCAATTCCAATCTTTTTTTCCACTAACCTCTGAGGATTCATTTCAACAACCTCATCAACTCTTCAACCAACCCATTCCACCACCGCAACCTTCTATGACACATTTTCAACACCCTCATCAACTTGTCAACACACCAATTCCAATGCGATATCAAACCTTTATGACCCACCTTCGACAACCACTATATCATTCCTGCCCAATATACCATCCCGTTTCCAAAGAACCATCCCAAACTCAAGCTATTTATTACCATAATTATAAGCAGCAGCAGATTCCTTCCAACTCCACACATCATGTTCAGCCTACTAATGGTAGAGATGCGTTTAACATTCAAGATTCAGTCAGAAAATTGGATCCGGATATGGAAGACCGGCACATTGAGCAAGAGGTAATACAAGGGGAGGTAGATAATGAACCAAAACTGAGGTGGGATGAGCACTTTGCTAAACAACAAAAAAAGAGAGAGGGATGAGCTCTTCAAGGAGCATAGTAAGAAGCTCGAGACGGTAATTTGTGATTATTTTGCTAGAACGCAAGTGGAGGACGAAGGAGACGAAGGTCCAGAAAAATCACTCATAAATGAAGACGAATCAGAGAAATTTTATCCGCTTCCTACTATTGATGATCCAGCTGATCTCTTAGCCAATTTATGGGACACACCAATGGAACGGAAAGTTACAGATGAGGAGTGCAAACTGTCCCTTGAACAAGCTCCACCAAATTCAGTCCAAAATACTTCATCTGCAGCTCCAGAGTCAGGTTCTACTCCACTTTTCTACAAGGTGTTCGATGAAATGCCTCGTAGAGAAATAATAGTGGAGGAAGAAGTTGTTCACACTTTCAAGGTGTATGATGGAAGGTCAAGCAATGACATTCAACAACATGATGAAATTCACTTTGAGAATGCTATCATTTTCATAGAGCATGACAACCAAGAGCAACTATTTGCACCTCAAGACGTTATTGAAAGCAACAATCCACAGGATACAGTGTATATTCTCACAATTAGCTCAGGAGAAGGGTGAAGATGGTTTTGACAATAACGGGGATATTTGTATCTTGGGAAATGGTCGTCGTTTTGAAGAGAAGTTAGAAATACTTTCTGAAATTTTGTGGCTGATGGCAACCTGACGCTATTGATCCAGGTCATACATCTGTTGAATCATTTGAGATCCCAAAATCAGTTTACTTGAAGAATGATACTACTCTTGGTGGCCACATGGAGCCTTTTCTGCTAAAATTTGAAGGCGATCAATCATATCAACAAGACACAACAAATGTGTTTTGGAGCAATGAAAGACTCAGATTTTGTTCCTAAATATGAAGAGCTAAAGGAATGCTTTGATCCCGGAGGTTGCAAAGATGAAACATTTAATATGCCAGCGCATACTAAGCTGAAGGGGACAACAGCTCATCATCGCCGTTCAAATGTAGCATCAAAGGCATCATTCAAGCTTGATTGCATTCTAGAAAAAAGAAGAAATGACTTCCAGGAAGATGGACTGAAGGCTGGCCTAGTCGCTACACGTTTGATGATAAGAAAATGTTATGATGACGTTGGTAGAGCATATAGACAAATGGCACAGATTCAAGAGTTGGAGCTGCCACTCGGATATCTTCAACTTTTAAAGTCAATAAAGTGTTGAGGCACCCAAAGGAACCTTACTCTATGGACAGTTTGGATCTGGGAACACTTTAACAACTAGACCTGTTGTTAATGAAGCCGGTGTTTTCTTCTTCTGTAATGGCCCGATAATTATGTTTGAGATGGCTGGAGAGAGTGAAAGTAACAACAGGAAAGCCTTTGAAGAATTAGAGAAGAATGTGTTTTCCATCATCTCCATGGCCCCCAAGAGATATAAAAATAAAGGAGAAGTGGAGAAGAAGATGGTTTCACAGCCCTTGACCCTTTTGGATGGACTTAAAGCTTGGACTACATTGTCATTTACATTAAGCGCAGATGCCAGCCCAAGCTTGACACAAGAAACTCAAATAACAAGTTCAATTCTAGGTAATATGGTAGACGTTGCAGAAGAATTTCAAGAAGCACGTTTTGAGTTCTATAACCTGGCGTACACTAAATTATGTTCTTGATCTGAACTAGTTATCAAAGTTCAAATTCTTGTAATTTACTCTTCTTTGCTACCTTGTATAACTAGCAGGAGGGACTCTGGCCTTGCAAGAGGTTAGAGAATTGTTCAGGGAAGATAAAATACTTTTTCACAGTATGATTCTTTTTCAACTAAGACCGGCCAATGAAAGTGGATCCTTCCTCAAGATTAACGCAGATTACTCTATTGCCAAGGAATTCAAGTCCTCTTTGGCTAGTGGCTTGCTTGCTAAATCCTTGACCGGTGTTAGTGGTCGAGGTTGGTCTGCGGTGGGAGTCTGCATAAAAGTTGCTATATTTGATGTTTGGCAGTTGATTGGGCAAGCAATTGTTGCCCCTGTCACTATGGACTAGGCTAACGAGAAGCCACTCAATATTGTTGTTCGCTTTGAAATTTTACATCTTGTTTTTGATCCTGGGATTGAAGGTTATCTAGTTGTGGCAAGATTTGAAGATTCTCAGGCTCTTATTGATAGGTATCATGGTGAGGCGACATATTGTCTCGTGATTGAACATGCACTGCAAGTAGCTAATATTAGGTGTGTGGAGCCGGCATAATGGTATGTTTCTCAATTGCTTAAGGTAATGCTTCCCTTGCAATTTACAGACGAGCATTAAATTCTTGCACAGAATTTATGTCACTCAGTGGGCATAACATTGCCTTTGGTCGGGGTAACTTCTTACCTGTCATTATCTAAAGACAAAATTCATTGCCTTTTTTACATGTGATGGAAGCCTGCAAATGTAATCGTATATTCCCATTGGGTTTAATGGTAGTTCTGGTGCAATGTCAAAGATGGTTAAAAGAATGGGACCTGGCATTCTTGAAGATAAAGCTTATACTGGTTCAAATCCAGAAATTTCTGTTGATTTCTTTGAGCAAACAATATCTATGAGTTCAAATGTTAAACTAGGCGGTGATGCCACTAAGAACGACATCTTGAAAGGAGTTAAGAAAAGGTTATCATTTAAGGTTGGATTCAAAGAGAGTCCCATCCCTGCAAACTTTCCAAGCTACGATCACCAGGAGTATACCTTCTGAGTTTTGATATCCTTTACCTCACCTTAAGGGCAAGGTGAGTTTTAAAGGGGGTGGGAGTTGTAACGAACCCAATTAGGCTAAGTATTAAATTGTTCTCAAATAAAAAGAGGGAGAGCTTAATGAAAGAAATAAAGGGGCATTTGTTCCATTTGACAAACCAAGGGATATTTACGCAATTACTTGGAACTTCAACATCGGTTATAGCATATAAGGATGAGCAGCAGCAGCGTTAAGGATTTATGCTGAAAATGATATACTCTTTCTTCCCTATCTAGTTTACTTTATTTTCTATAAGCATTACAATTTCAGTAAGTTGTCCTTGTTCCAGTTGTAATTGTTTCCTTTATTTTCAATTGAACTATAACCAAAAAAATGCCCCACATAGTCAGTTTAATTGCCTCAAATGATCATTCTCTGACTGATATTGTTTGTGAAAGGATTTGGGTTCCTTACACTATATATATATATATATCCCTTCGCCCTAAAGCCCAGTCCATATCCATAAAAAACAAACAATTAAAAAAAATCATTTAACATAAAGACCGAAACTACAGGCATTGGATCATTGAAGTACAAACTTAGGGATTTTACAGCTGCATCTTTAAAACTCGAGCTTTTCTGGTTTATTGCTTAAGAATTGGTGTGCACTTGGGTGCTTAGCTTTTAAAATGCACTTTTTGATGTTTTGACACAAAAAACACTAGAAGGTTTTTGCTTAAAAACTGCAAATAAATAAACCCTTGTAATAATATACTAATATTCATCACATTACAGGATAATAGAGATCCCCTCGAAGAAACTTCCAATTTTCTACCCAAAATTATTCCGTCAAAAAAGAATATATACCAAAAGGAGTACATTTACCCATAAACAAAGAAATCGTACAAAGGGTTTGTTTGGTTAGATCTTTTAAGCAAAAAAGCAACTTTTTTTTTTCCTGGTAATCAAAAAGTTAGCGCATCAAGTTCAAAGCTTCTGGCTTTTTTAGACCAAAACACCTATTAAGCAAAAAATTAGAAAATAATACGCTTAAAAGCTGCAACCAAACAAACCCAAATATCGAGGGAAATCAAAAGTGGGTTTTGAGTTATTTATCAATCAGATTAATATTTTCTTTCTGCCAAACACCCAATTCATCAAACCCCTCATCGATAACCCAAAATTAAAAATTCAACAATAAATTAATCAAACCGAACAATGAATATGCAAATTTCAACACAAATTAACAATTAATCGACGAAAACATACAAAACCCATTAATTCTTACTAATTTTTACAACGATCAGAACCATCTAACCTCTATAATTACCTTCAAACCACACCAAAAATAAATGAAATCGCAAATTAATAAAAGGGTACCTGGAGAACGAAAGAAGAGAGAAACTTTTCGAATCGAGATGAGAAATAGAGGCTATAATTAGAAATCGGATTAAGATTTCTAAAACGGAGACCAAATTTGGAAATTTATTTGGCGAGAATAGCTATGCGAGAGGGCACCGTAATGAAGGAAAACCCCATTGTTGGTGGTGATTAGATGCATATCGTATAATGAATCTTTTATTACTTTATTCGGACTTTAAAGGGTCACAGTCTACCGAATAGGATAGATTGTGTATTACATATATAAATATATATATATATATATATATAAAGAATCATGCACAAAAACTTTTAGAAATTTTTTTATAAATTTTGTTGGAAATTGTATCCGAAGCAATCTGAGCTTTAAAATATATGAAAAAAAAAATAGGTAGAAAATAGAAAAATAGAATAAAAAAATAGAATATATCATAACTTTCAAATCACTTAAGATCCAATTACAAATAAAATTTTTAAAATCTTTTATAAAAATCTTTACTACCCTCCCTCTCCCTCTATATATAATAACTTCTAGTTTTGGAGTGCTACTGCATATTAAAACTCGATTTTAACAGTTAATTTTAAAAATAGTATAATTCTTGTATTTGTTAAAAAAAAATATTTTAATAATTAGTGTATTATTTGGTAAATAATATTTTTATTATAAAAATAGCAAAGTAAGAATGCATTGGAATTCAATGAATTTAAAATTAAGATTATTTTATAAATTAATAATAAAAAAAATAGAAACAAATTTTGAAAATAATCATTGCTTCCAAAACTACCCCATAAAAAAGAATAAATTTTAAAAACAAATATTTAATATCTTACCAAACACCTGCATTTAAGCAAAAACAAAAGCTGGTCACCTCAAACTCGGTCAAAGCCCCTTTATTTTTTGGGTAATTTACACTTTGCCCCCATAAGGTTTCTAATAATTTCATAATACTCCTCCGGCTTCAGAAATTACACTAGGCCCCTAGTCTCAACTGAAGTTTGACTCAAACGTAAAATGACACATAGGCCCTCCATAAGATATTATCATCTTCTTATTAATTCATCTTTGAATTAATTTAGATTTCCTGATAACAAAAAAAATAAATAAATAAAATTACTAAACATTTACCAAATTGGGTTGGAATGAAATTTATATAGGCAAACATAATTCTAAATTTTATGATACCAATTATTGTTGGAAAAACAAAAATTATATTGAAATGTGTGTTTTTTCTATGTAATTTTTATAGTTTTTTTTTTCTTTATTGGTGTCATTTTCGAATTTACAATTTTTTTGCATATTAAATCTCAATAAAGTTGCAATTATATTTTATAGTTATTGTTAACAATGGTGCTATTGTATATCAATTTCAAACGTAACCCATACATATTTGTATGCCAATTTAAAACGTAGGCCATATATATTTGTAATTAACGTGAGTTTTATGTTTTTCACATTACAAACCTTTCACCATCTTAGAAGTGATTAATTTGTTTTAATTGAAAAAATTATTCCTTTTTTAGTCAAATTGAATCAAAATATTTTAGTATTATTTAAAGAATTCTTATTTGGAAAATATAAAACTTACTCATAATATTAATCCAAAATATGAGTATTATGAGTTAGTCTTCAATATTGAAGGTCCAAACCTTAATAATAAATGTCATGGTCTCATTCCTAACAACAAAATAGATATTTGCACATTGTAAATATGTGAAAGTGAATATGTTAATTAAGGCTATATTATATTATGGGAATGAATCATATGACAAAATTTTTGACAAAAAAATTTACAAATTTTTTAGGTAGTTGGATCTGAAGCGATCAACGGCTAGGATGTATCATTTCTCTCTATTTTCTCTCTTCACTTTCTCTCTCTATTTTTTCGGATATATTATTGCCCTTGGTT
>MKEJ01040598.1:0-20477 GCA_001753735.1 Embelia ribes
AAATTTAATCCTTCTCAGCTGAGGTTATAAAATTGTTCCGCATTTAAAAACTCCCACAGGCTTAATAAAATTGAGGAAACGCTCGAGGCAGTTGGGGAGCAATTGATAAATATGTATTTGTACATACAATAAAGTCTAGGGATTAATATTGTAGTTAAATCAAACTACCCACTACAGACTTTGGTTAATAGGAAAGTCAGGGACTAATGAGATAATATTATTTAACAGTTGTACAGGTACTGTGTACTATAAAAGCTATAATATATCAGCTAAAAAGACAAGTGAAAAAAAAATTCCCTCTCTATATTTAATACTTAATTAATTCATTCATTTATTACCCTAATTATCTTTGTTACCTTATCCGAATCCTTACTTACTTAAGTATCAAAGAGTTTGTGGACAACCCCCATGTTCACGCTTTCAGGCATCGACGGGAAGTTGCAAGAAGAACCATCGAAAGATAGGAAAAGAATATACAATTAGTATAATAGGAGGAGAGTTACTAGCCAAAGTCAAAGAGAGTAATAAAAAAATCTAGGCTCGAAATACAATGCCCGAATTACCTAAATTGGAATATTTATTAAAGGGGAGCATGTATCCGATTCACAATTGGATGTGTAATCTTCATCTGTGCACTCAAATTTGTTGTAGCGATGGCTCATTCAAAAGTCAATAAATATGGTTAGTCCGAATATATCACAGTGGAGAAAATTACGAGCACAAAGAGTGCCTCCCATCTTCCCTTTTTATTTAGTTATAAAAGAATAATTTTAAATTGAAACAAGTTGACTATGCATGTTACTACAAATTTCTAAATGATTAATTACCAGTAAGTTATGTAAAATAGATATCTATTTAAAGTCGAACCAAGCTGATTATGCATGTTGTTACAAATAATGCAAGTCATTGTTAGTGACTTAAAAAAATAGTGTTGCACTGAAAGGAGGAAAGAAAACTACCATTAAAGGTGACAGGAAAATGATACTCCGTACGTTTTATATTGACTTTTATGACTGATGCATAAGAATTGAAAAGATCAATTAAATAGTCTTATTTTCAGCGAAAGACAAATACATTTTGCTCAAACATCCTTCATTAAATATTTATTTTATGAGTGTTTAAAATTTTAATTAACATGGGTAAAATTAAAAAAATAATAATAAATGCATCTTGGATTTATAAAGCGACAATTAAAATAAAATAAAATAAAAGCAATTTTCTAAACCTATAACTAATATGAAATAGCCAGAGTATTGTTAATTCTAACGTGGAAGAGCAATGAAAGAACTCTCAATTGTAAAACCAAAGAGCCAATTCGCCACTTCATATTTTTACCATCAGAATATTTCTATTCAACTCACGTTGTTTATTATTGGCACTATATTTTTATCACATTTTAAATGCATCACAAGGATCGACTTTGAATATAGTGAAGATATTTAATCCCAGTAAATTCGATCATTACCTTTGATTGCACTATAGTAAAGTATTTTCACTACATTCGACTATGCCAAAGTCAAACTCATATGATGCACCGAAAATCTTTAATTTTTATTTCTTGATAGAATTATGATACCAATAATAAATAGTGCGTTTCCTATAAAATTGCCCTATAAAAATAAAGGAAGAAAAGAAAATGATACTACATACTTGTAAACTTTTCATACTGTATGGACTATGAAGTACGTATATGGCTATCAGGCCTAATCCATCCCATAGGCACCTAAAATGGAGTAACAAACAAAAATTATTTAGAAAAATACGACTGTGCAAGTTTTGGCCCAATAAGCAATGGATCATTTAGCTCGATGATAACCGAAAGGCAATTAGTAAAATTACTTCCTTGTGCTAAATAAACAAAACAGCTTAAAACCCGAATGAAACGGCGTATATAAGTAGCAAAATGGGTTGCACCAATGGTAGGGCCTTTAGATGTCCGGCTCTCAATCAGGGTTCAATCACTAGCGCTTCTAATGCGAGGTTCTTGTGTGTGTGTGTGTGTGTGTGTATATATTAACCCGTATTCAAGAGTATCTATGCTTCATATCAACTGCTAATTATCATGAAACGAGGTACTAATATTTGGGTAGAGCATCCATATGGCTTCAAAATTTTCAGCCTTTTTTTTTTTTTTTGTGCAATTCAGGAAAAAGTACTATTTTGAGGGACACCCCCAAAGATTTAGAGATGAAATAACAAAGTCTTAGCTCGATGGGGTGCCTAACAGACTATCAAGTTGGTAAATTTTGAACGTGCCCGATCAATAAGCCATCCGATAGGGCCAATAAAATATCCGAGCAGGCAAGCGGAGAAGCTCTCGCAAAATTTTTTCAATATCTTCTAATATTTCGTGATAAGAAATATTTTTCAAAACTTAGGTCAAAAGTTACTAGAAATATCAATCGTCAATGTCGGAAATCACCCCCTTCATACCTGTTTTTCTTACGTTACATCTTTTTTCTTTCTTTTAGAAATTTAGGAGAATTTTAACACTTTTCACCCTGGCACATCATAGCAAATAATCTAAAGTTAGAAAAAGAAGGCCCCCGGAAATTCAAAGAGATGCACCTTTGTAGATAATGGAATGAGAAAAAGGATTGAAGCAAGAAAATCAACTAAGTGATGATCACCTCACATTCTTACTCTCATTTTCCCTTTTTGACATTTTTACTCATTTCCCTTCTGGCCTTGGGGCCCCTTCTACGTGTCCTCACAGCTGTGTTCTGAGTGTGACTGTTGGGTCCTCTCCAACTACATTTTGGGCGACCCTGGACTTACTGTACCCGTAAGTCCATGCACAGTATATCAGAACTATTGATTTTTGAATTAAAAAATATAATTAAACCAGTTATTTTTAAATTTTTTTTTAAGAATTCGTACATTTGACATCATTTAATAACTTAAAAATTAACAATCTAGATGCACCGAATAATATCTTCCCAGACATGGTGTCTCTATCACATTTTAGGTATTAGTTTTGAAGTATCTATTTTGAAATTGGGAACAGCTCTCAAAGTGCGATAAATGTCGTTCATCACTTGCGCGTTTTCTACACATATTTTTAATAAATGGTACAGATTGTATAATCACGATTGTGCTTAGCACTAATTTTGAGACTATTTATAAACAGGCACAAATACAATGATTTTTCTTACAAATTTTTAGTAATTGATAATGGCGGACCAATATTTCTAAATAAGAGTCGAGTCTTACTCTCTTATACAGCGAAATAAATATTTTTTTTTAATAGAGGAAGTCATGCAGTAGATATATTGAAGCTTTTTGAAACTTATGTAGACAATTTGGAAAGAGTTTAAAGGCACACCCCCTACCCTTGGTATTGCCACTAGTGATAGATCTAATGAAAAAACGAGCATATATTTATAAAGGCTTAAATAAGGATAGCCATAACCGAGTACCAGTTCGCTAGTAAAGTTTGCCTCTATAAAGCCCCAACTCAATCTTGGGTTATAGTTTATGAGTTTTATGGATGCTTTTTGATTTTGTGTAGACCGGTGGTGGTAGTGGATAGCAATTCTAGCAAACAACTTAATTTATCTTCACTTTATAGATCACCATTTTCTGTTTGAATAATGCTAAGTATAGTTGTGGTTTACGAGATTTTAGCTATTCATCTCCAGTTATGTACATGCATATCAGTGCGTGAAATAAATAATGCAGATAATAATGTTTTTTTTTCCTTTTGTGTTTCTAAATAAAATACAAACTGAATAGTACACTATTTGAAGCAAATTTGAGCCAAACCCAAGCCTTATGAAATTATGATGGTCCGCGAAAACTAGATATGGAATTCAAATTCTAATGTTGTTGTTTCGTGTCGATCTTACACAACCATTCTTTATCTTAATTCAAATCCATCCCCTTACGCTCACATCACATACCAAGAAAACAATATAAAAATAAATTGAATTGATTTTGGTGGTACTTAAAGTCATAACTTAAATTTATATAAATTAGGATCAGATGCACTTTCGTTGCGACTTATGAGTCACGGATTCGTCTGGTTAGAAATAATCTCTCTAGAGACAGAAATAAGATCGCATTATATCAGGAATTTTCGGATGTTGCAATACAAAATTTTTGTACGCGTCCATAATATGTAAGACTAACTCATAATTTATAGCAGCTAAATCCACATAAATCTCCCGATTATCCCTACATATTTTTATTTATAAATAAATAGCAATTATTTACCAACATCATTAAACACAACAAGGGGGAAAAAAAGAAGAAAATACAAATTTGACATATCCATGCTAATAACGAAAATGACAATACTCAGGCTTTAAAAGATAACTTGTCCAGAACGGAAGTGAGAAATGTCAATATCCCCTGACGACATGACAACGGAGAGGACAACCGACAAACTCCAATGTCTATGAAATGATAGGCGGGTCGAGGAGCAGGAATAGCGAGATCACTAATCTTTAAAATTTTTCTGAAATATTTATAAAGTAATTAAAATTTTGTATTTTTTTTTATGCGCCCTATCTTGAAAAATATATATAACTTCTTGTATGCCTCAGGTATTATATTATGTCATCGTAATATGAAAATTTGGATCTGCAATTATATGGTACTAAACATTTCTATTATAAGTTTAATATTATTTAAATAAAATCTATCAAATGAAGATTTAAAAAGTCTTTTCTAAGAGTCAATTTGTATCATTTACGCAATTTTGGTTGGATGTGAAACGAAACTTGAGAAAATTGGAAAGCATTAGAACCAAATTGGCAGCATTTGAAACGTGAGATAAAAGTTGAACTTATTTAAAATCTAGATAAATAAATGAAAAAATTATGCCTTGCAAAAAGTCAAAATCCCCTTTCATGAAGGTCACTTGCAGATACCAATACCATATTATCTTTTGTACAGAATTTTCCATTTTCCACATAATGGAACTTAACGTGATCAACTAGACTGGTGAAACGCAAAAATGGGAAAAAATATTGAAAAGTATACAAAGATAGAGAATTAAGAGTATTCCCACTAGCATTTTTCATTAATTTTTACATTTTATTCTCTAGAAATTTATTTCTTCCAATAGAAATATATACATTTTAAAAATTGCACACACAAGTATTTTTATAAAATTTGTGAAAAAATATTATGATAGTTATATGTTATATAATAACATTGAAAAATATGTTTTTCGAATTTTATCTGGGGTTTTATAATTTTTATGACAAAATTTATTTTTATAATAAAAAAATTATGAATAATAAATTTTTCTGTTAAAAAATCCAATATCATTTCCGGGAATTTTTATAAAAAAATCTCTTTGATTTATCAAAGAGAATTCAAATGATAAGAGAAGGTGGTTTAGAATGACGAGTCGGAATACTCCGACATGGCTCAAGTGGAAAATTGCAAAAATAAGACTAATAGGTGCCCACTGCAAAAGGCAGAATATAGCCAAATATAAGGCGAAATATATGACGAACTGTGTCGGAAAGTGATGAAGTTGGTTTTTAAATCATCATATTAATAACAAATACAACAAATAATTAACATAAATAAATAATTTTATATTATTTAAGCATTACTGTAAAAACAATCACAGAGAAACCTAATTAACACATATTATTATATTAATCCTACATAATTAATTATACACAATTTAAAAAACAATATTAATTCTATACAATTAATACTTGTCCCTTTTTTGAGATTTTGTGGTGTAAAAAAAGTGAAAGAAAAAAAAAAGTATAAATCCGCTTTATTATTATATGCAGGGAAGGAAGAAGGGAAAGTGGGAGAGACGGTCATGGAGGTGGAAATGGAACGAAGAGAGGGAGATAAAAGGGTGATAGTGTATTTGTGAGAAAGATAGGGTATGCAATTCTATACAATACATGTATCGTACATGATATAAATATATTGAATAAAGTCGTAACAAAATGTCAGATTATAACATATTGAATAAGGTTACCATATATTGTAACAGAATTGCAATATATGATAAGTAAAATTATTTTTCTGTATCATACAAAGAGTGATATTGCAAGGGGTACAGAGGGTTATGTTTATATTTTCGTATAAAAAATTTTTGTTTTTGTAAAAATTATTAAAGCTTTTTTATTTTGCAATAGGTGTTATTAGCCTTATTTTCACAAATTTTCCGGCTACTGGGAAATGATAGATTTTGTAATAAACAATGTGAAAGAATAACTTGATAAGAAGAGTTAGGAGGCCTGCTCGTATAAACCATATCAAGGGATTTAAAAGTAATTTTATATTAGGGTAATGTAACTTTTATTACTCGTCGTGAATTTTAATTTAATGGGACACTCATACAGTCATACTCTTTTAGCATTTTTTTCTCTCTAATTTTTAAATAATATTATGTTTTTTTACCCCAAATGCAGTCTCTTATAAATTTTACGAAATTCTTTGGCAATAAGTTCTTAGGGCATACAATTGATATAGCCTTGAGACCGATCCAATTTCAGGACTCATCAGATAATCGAAACTTCAAAATATGATCACTTCAAAGTTAAGATTTTTCACTCTGTTACATCTTTCGATGTAGCTATCTAATTTGACCTCTTCACGGCATAAGTTGTTATCAAACCAACGTATTTGAAAATAGTACGAGATATATAATTGGCTACACTCAATTCTTTGCACAATTCCAATATTTGTTCATATAAGACACACATCTCTCCCCCCCGAAATTCATAGTGCTAAAATTCAACACTCTGATTCTAGGTCCTCCCAAATGAAATATTAACAGTGAAACTAACAACTTATTATTCTGCTGATATAGACCAATAATTACTTTCCATTGTAATTAACCGTACTAGCTCGTACCAATTATATTCAATAATGACCACCAAGGGACGCTAATTATAAGGGTAGTGCTTAACTTCTTCATTTTTAATCATATCCTCTTTTTATGTATTTAATCTGGAAATTAAAATTCAAAAAGAAGCTACAGATACCAATCACACGCTTTAGCTAAAAACAATATGGTTAAATGTAACATCAACTAAAGGTGAAATCAAACTTAACGTGATTAATGCTCCCTCTATTTCTAAATTGCTGACATTTTAGAGAATTTTCATTGTCATTTTAATAGTAATGTATTTATTATCACTTTACTAAATTTACCAAAGTCATCTTAACTAGGAGTGGCCACGAGCAGAGCGGTTTGTGCTCGAGCTCGGCTCTATTAAAACAACAAATGATTGAAACTCGGCTCGTTAACATTTGAGTTGAACTTTTGTTAAGCTTCGTTCGAAAAGCTCCCAATATATTAATGTCAGTAATTAATAGGGTAAATTGAATTTTAGTGGAGAGGTTCTAGTACTTACTTTAAATAGATTTTTATTTATTATATATTAATTATATAACATATAGAAATATGTATAATTTTACATATTATACTTATTTTGAATTATTCACCAGCTATCGTATTCTCGAGCTCGACTTGTTAACACTATTTTGAGTTCAACTCCACCTATTTAAATTCGAGCCGAATTTGAACTGAGTATTTTTTGAGTGGACCTAGTCTTAATCTTAACTAAATTTTATAATTATTTCGAATGGTTCGCGAACTTAAGGAAGTAAGCTATCATCGAGCTTGACTTGTTAACACTGTTTTGAGCTTAAAATTGACTCATTTAAATTCGAGCCGAACTGAAACCGGGTATTTTTCTAGCTAGCTCGTAGCTAGCCCTAATCTTAACTAAATTTTCAATCAATCTAGACAATTTTAAACTTTTAATGAAAAGTAATTTGGCAAGATGTAAGGGTGTAGATTATTGATTATAATTGAGGCTATTTAATAATATATTTTATTCTTTTGCACAAATCTTAAATAACGATTATTTTGAAACGGGACTACGGTTGGCAAAACATGCTAAAACAGGCAATTTCAAGGAGCAAAAAAATAGGTAAAAGTAAGAAAATTATTACTGTTATCACCAACAAAAAAAAAATAAAATTATATTCTACAATTCAGTGACACTATAAAATAAGTTGTCATTAATTAAGTTACTAAAATTAGCCTTCAGTAGCATAACTGTTGTTGGGTAGTGGAATTTGACGAAAATAGCCCCTGCGAGCTGCTGGTGGCCCACGCTATTTTCATTTTGAAACGGAAAAAAGAAAAGTGATAATCACGAGAAAGCCCCTACTTGCTAACCGACGAAGCATTTTTGTCCACATCCACCTACTTTGTCCTTATCATCCCAGTGGCATTAGTGTCAATTACAAAAAATACTAGTTCTCTTGGAAATTTTGGGAATTTCAAAACAGGCAGGAATATTATAGTCAAAGGTGAACTGGAGTATGGTACTGCCAATTTTTCAAGGGTACGATTAAATTTTATGGTCTAAATTTAAATAATTTATATTTTAAAAAAAAAAATATTTAATTAAAATTTGGGGTAAAAAATTAAAACTTAAATTTTAAGGATATGATGCAATAGTCTGAATTTTAATTAAGCCTTTTTTTAAAAAAGTTATGAATTATTTAAGTTTGTGCCATTGAATCTAATTCTACAGATTAAAAATAAACAGTAATATACTGCAACACAACTTAATCGGTAGCATTTCTAGCTCCAATTTCAAAACGTAACTGTATCATTTTCAATAGCTGATGAGAAATTAAAATTAGGTGAAAATGGCACACGACGGTGCATGTGAGACTGAAAGATATAGCTGGGTAGGAAAAGCCATAAATTGAAAATAAAAGGAAAATTACCATAATGATGAGGGAATTAACTACCGATAATAACTTTTTTGATATTAAACCACTTTCATTTTCAGAAACAGAAACCGACACTAATGGAAGATTGTTTTATCGGGTTAGTAATTTTTCAATAAAATTTCATCATATTAAAAATTACGAAACAAGTGCATAACCCCTTCGAAAATACGAATCAATTTTATTCAAGCATATAATAATTTTATGTAAGTTTCTTTTTGTCTGAAATTATTTAATATTAGAACCTGGTTAATGATTTAAGATTGGTAAATGTTCAATCTGGACTGCTTTAACTACTACTACTGTAGAGAATATGAATTAACTACTACTACTGTAGAGAATAAATTTATTCTATACAATGCAGATTAAAAAGAAAATTATCCTATTTTCTTTTGAAAATTATTATATTTTTTTTGCTTATATAAAATATTGGTAAGAGCCGATATTGAGGACAATAGTTTGTTCTGTCCTTTCTATGAGATGGGTATGTATTAAACTTCTCACGTATCAATATTATAATTGTCATCCTATGTAATATGTTTTCCTTTTACTAGTAAATGATACATTATATTTAATTTGATATAAAAAACCAAACTCGATTCTCATATCAGTATTCGTTATTACATTTTCTATCGACCAACAAGTTTGTTATTAAATTGTTATCATATACCTAAGTCACCTTATCGCAGAGTAAGAGTGATGGAACGCCAAACCTTAAAGGCAATTGCAAATTTTCACGTCTGTTCAGATATTCAATGCAAAAGGCCGTTCCTGAATACACTCGAACCAACGATCTTATTAAGGGTTCAACACTATAGTTTATTTATAAATGAACTGAGCATGATCAATTAACACACAGCTGTTACATATACGATCAGGTCGGATAATTTCCAATTTAGCTCGTTAAATTAGTACTCATTTGATTAATTTTGAACTTAAAAAAATATATAATTTTCTAATTATAAGAGGAAGTTTACATACTTGAACATTTGTTGAGATTGAATATATAATGTATCTACTAGTAAATTATTATTAAATCTAACTGGTAAATTTACGACATATTGATTTTTAATATCAAACTTTTTAAAGTGCTTCGTGACCCTAATTTAGCTATCAGTGACAATGAACCTAGCTTTTCTTAACCAGCTGATAAAACAAGCATGACCTAGACACGGCTCATTTTGCAGGAAAGCCAAACCTAAGCTTTTCAAATACGAAGGAAGCGGCACCTAAACAAGTCTTCTGCATTTACTAAAAAGTTTGAGCCGAGCCTAAGAAAATCGATTAAATAAATGAGTTGTGCTTGAACAACCCAATCTTTGGCTTAACTTATTTGATATTTAAAAATACATTGAATATGTTTCTTTCTCTATGTTAATATTTTAAACTTTATTTTCTTTTCCCGTATTATTTATATCTAAGAGCATTCACAGCAATCTTTTATTTTAAAAATTTATCTTTTTTGAATTTCTCAGTTGAGATATCTTAGATGAAAAATGATCCACGCAAGTATTTATATATTTGCCAAATGCTACACTACATTTCTTAAATTTTTTTTTTATCATTAATAATTTTTCTATTAAAAAATAAATTTTCACAAAAATTATAAAATACTAATTAAGATTTAAGAAAATATAATTTTATTATTTAGTATTGATATATAATTATCCTAACCACTATTTATAAATTTTCGGAAAGAATGGTACGTATAATTTCTAAATTTGAATTTCTACTGCTATAGATTTCTAGACTTGAAAAGGAAAAATCTGAAGGGTATAATTGTCATTTCGCGGTACACACCGCCTCAGTCCTAATTTCCCCCGACAGGTATCGCCACCCATCTCCCGTTCACACGTGTACGGTTGAGATTCCCTCCTCACGCGCTCCTCCCCTCTTCTCGAGATTAACCCTAGTTAAATCGTACGGATCAAATCCCCAACCACGGTTAACTGCCGCCGGTTAAAGCCACCTTTTTTTACTCCTTTTTCCACTCCCTCTTTCTTTCTCTTTCTCTGTGCCGCCGTGCGTGACCTTCTTAGCTCCAGTTGACTAGTGTCCGAACACAGCACCATTTTCGTCACTTTCTCGAAAGTAAAGTAAAATATAATCCACCTCTAGATATTCATATATATATATATATGCGTATATGTATATTTAAATGGTGGAGGTAGAACCCTCACTGCCTGTGATGGAGGTCTCTGCGCTTTCCGGCGATGCCAGCGTGTCCTCATCCGGTAATCCCTCGGCGGCGGCGCCTCTCACGGCGGTGAAGAAGAAGAGAAATCTCCCTGGGATGCCTGGTAATTTCGAAAAATATATTTATTTAAATAATTAAATGACTGTTCCGATAGCTCAGTTATTTATCTTTGAGGGAGATCCTGTTCATCATTTCATGAAAAATTAAAAGAAGAGATTTTTTTTCCATGCGATCGTTCAATAATATTTGTACTTTTATTAGGATCTGGTGAATGGTTTTGAATTTTAATCAGAATTATGAGGTTGTAAATTAGTATACTGAATAGAATTATTGTACTCCCCTAAAAAGTTTCTGGATTATCAATCAATAATAAAACAAAAATAGGAATAAAAATTATTATTTTATTTTTCCTATAAATTTTTGGGAAATATTTTCTGGAATCTGGCAAATCACTTGCAATTATTATGTGCAAAATTTGACACATTTTTTACTTTTCCCGTGTTTGTAAAAAAAAAAAAATTGTATTTTAAAAAAAATATAACAGAGATACAAGAAGTAAAACCTCGGTTGGAATGTAACGATTCTTGTCTTCCCAGAAAATTGACCAGCAAGAGATCTTGAAGTAACAGATATTACATCGGCGGTATAAGTGGATAGCCGCGGAACAGCAACAGTAGTTGAACCTGCCGGTTGAACAAGGAAAAAGGGGCTTGACCAGGAGCTCTTTGGCATATGTTCAGCAAAGCCTTCAGGCATACATCTTCCCACTTTAACCACTTTCTCAGTCATAGACGAATTGGGGTCTGGTGCATACATGCAAGCCTGGAGTTTCCTAGATGCTACTTCTAATTGTGTATTGCCTAAACTTGACTTTGTTCTTGAAGATAAATCGCATTCAATCGAACTTTCCTGAGATTTTATAGAAGAATCACGGATCATAGGTTTCCTCACAATCAATCCCGAAAATGAGTCTGGTCTCTTACTTGAAACATTCTCATGTCTGGAAGAACTCAAAGTACAATTGCTTGATGATGCTACAGGAAAATCCAGATCGTAAGATAAAAGTCCAAGACCATCTTTTACGCCCATATGCACGTCCTGTTTGCCAAAATCATAACAGGAAGGTACAAGGATCCTATGCCCTTTTTCCCCGTTAGTTGTGTCTGAAATAAACAGTGGAAATGCAGTGCAGTTGTACAACAAATATGGAACATATATGCAGATTTCACGAGCTCCAGAAAATGCATCCATCGTCTTCTCCACAGAAACATATAAAAGACCTACAATGTTAAATATTAACAGATGTGGGTAAAATTTTCAATTTTTAATAGCTTGACTAAAACCAAAGTCAATGGAAGTACCATCGCCGAAATCAGGATGGAAGGTAACAGTTTCAGATTGACAGAACTTTGTTCCAGCAAATTTGGCTGTTCCACTAAATGTTTCTGTGCGTGGAAATTTCAGAAAAGAAGGTCCAAAGCCATCCAAATCGAATGATATTTCCAGATCATGTGAAGAATCAATATTATAAAAGAAAGATTCCACCTGAAAAATTAGCCGACATGATGAAATCAACATAACAAGATTTCTTGAAAATAATACCATTATTACATTTATACTTTATTTTTCTTCAAGTTTGGGTTTGTATGGAATCTTTTGTTATTTTTATTTTATTATTTTTNNGGGGGAGGTAGGGGTACACTAACCTGTGTAACTAATGCAGTGCGAGTAACCCCACCACAATCAAGAGTCAATGATAACGCTTTCGGAAGAAAGTTCCTCACCACCAAAGGACTACTTAGCATTACTTGGTGAATAAAATACTTCTTTGGCCTGCCATCCCTATATGAGTTTTGGTCACTCTTTTCAACTGATTGAGGAAAGAACATTTCTTGCACTGCTATGCAACAGCGGAAGGGGTCACTATTAGGACGGGATGGGTAGCAAACAAAAGAACGCAAATGTCCAATCCTACTTCCATTGGAAAGAATTTTTGATAAGTTATGAACATCACTCCATAAGACATTTTGGCCAAGTGGACGCCACCTCACTTGTTCAGCTTCGGCCAAATGCAGAGGTAGAGGAAACTCCTGACCAGGATGAATTGGATCTAGGATCTGAGATACAACATTTTCACGAAGCCAATTAATCACCACAAGCCACAAAGAAAGAGAATAAAGAATGAGACACTGACAGTACCTTTGGGGATAAGCCAAACGGAATATCAAATCGGACCTCTATAGGCACTGAAGTTCCATTGAAGAGTATAACCTGCATTTTACAGTTTCAGTATAATCTTTGAGAATTAAGAATGCATACAACAAACAAAACATATTTTTAGTTGTAGTAAAGCTTTCTTAAATCCATACATACCGTTGAATACAATCGCACTAACTTACAGTACCGTTGTACCGAAACATCACACACTACAGGGACGACAAAGCCACTTCTTGACCCTGTTTGACTCATCTCATCAACTGTTTTTTTGCTTTTTGAGAAATCAACCTCTAAGTAGCTCGGACCTACAAGATCCATTGATATAGGAGTAGACGGTATGGCAGTTCCATCAAATTGTATAACAACATAATTATGGGCAACCCCAAAAAATTGTTTATCGCTAAGTCTTTCAGAAGAATGAGCAGGCCTGTGGCGTAGAAGTTGTTCCTCTGGAGTACCATTAATATAAATAGGGTATGAAGCACCTGGATTCACCACAGTTCCATTTTTCAAAACCGAATCATTACTATATCCGGCACACGGTGGGCCTTGACAGACATGAAACACCAGAGGTAAGGAAGTCAAATTTTGAAGTATGTACGGAGCATATTTTCCATTATGCACATGTTCACATATCTCTGAATTTAGTAGTCCCTGGCCTCCAGAAAGAACCTTCGAGTCCAGAACACCCAAAGTATCTTTGACCATCTCAATTGCCCTGAAAATGGCCTTTAAGAAACAACATTGTATAAGTGAAATGCTGGATGAAATTTGCTAAGCCAATGCAAAAACATCACAGCTGTTCATTACAATAAAACATTCAAATCTGCAGTTAGAAAAGTGTGTCAATTTAGAAGTAATCAAGAAATGATTATGGGGATTCATGCTGTCAATGCAATGTCATGCAAAAGAGAGCCAATTTCTAGAGATATAAGATAGCCACCTTAGTTGGTACAACATGATTCTAGAACATTAAGTACCTCAATAAAGGAGTCTGTAACATTCATGTTCAGCTGCTGTGTGGAGTTGAGGTGGATATCGGTTTTGGCTGAACTATTAAGTAGAGCACTCTCCTCCTGCAGCCGAATAATGTTCAACTGAAACTTCCACGGTTCTACAAAAGGCTCCCACAATACCTATTTTACATTTTACGCAACTGATGAATCCTCAATTACACATTTGTCATGGAAGTTCTAAATCACAAGCTCATTCATTAAGTAGGATACCTTGCGTATGTTGTAGTAATTTACTTGTAAATCACCTGCAACTGAGCAGTCCAATTTCAATCCAGAAAGAATTGAATTAAAGATGAAGTTTCTTACAAGAGCTTCTAACAGCGGCGCTTTTGAACTCCACTACACACATAAATATGTGAATTAGATCAATCAAAGAAAATGTAACAAATAGGTTAAAAAAAAAAAAAGGAATAAAAGCCGGAATAAAAAATAGAAACAGAAGCCAAAAAAAATGCAACAAACAATATACAATTCAAAATGATCTCGTTAATGAAAATGAGATACAGGCAAAAGATACAGATGTGAAAGAGGTAGAAGTCTTATCTTTAAAATTATTCAGAGATAGGTGAAGTGGGGAATGACAATATATGGATGAAGATAACAAAATAGAAAAACATATTGTTTAACAAGTGAAGAGAAAGAAGAAAACATATGGAATAAGCTATCTTAACGGGTACGGACATTCTTCAAAGACAGCAACATGGACGAAAATTTGTGGGGGGAAAAAAACTAAATAAACTTGCAATTGACATAAACATACTTGAAGAAATACTCAATAGACAAAAAAAAGACAGCAACATACCCTTCCATCAGTTAAAAGAATGGAGATCTTCTTAAGCTTCATGTTGAGATCAACACTCAAAGTAGACGGAGCCGACCTTGAATCAGGAGATCCGAAGCTCATACATTTCAAGAAGTAGAAGATCTGATAAGAGAGCCATAGTTCTAGACTGTCACATTGAACAGAAACAAGGGTATGCAAATGGTCTGGAGGTTCATTAAGAATCTCGGCCTCAATATTAACCCGAGAAAATTGGAAAATGGGCAATGTGGGGGAACTCCAAGCCAAAGCCTTGCCTTTACACATCTCCAATGCTCCTTTTATTTTTCCCAAATGCGATTTAATTCTTGCCTTGCTGCCACAAAAAATGAGTTCACTACATCTACTCTTCAGAGCTATTGCCATAAAATTATAAGCAACTTGCTTTTCAGTTTTACAACCACCACCATAAGGCTTTTCTCCCTGAACTTGGGGATCCCCAGATATTCTAAATTGCTCACTGCTGTCCCAGACAGGAATGTATATCTTTATACCTAAACTTTCTGATTTCACGATGAGAAGAGTAGCCTTCCGCTCCATGTTTTCAGGTGGAGAACAGCTACTCAAAGATATAGAAGAATAATCAAAAGCTTTGACAATCATTTTTTCAGTTTGGCTGACTGGACCCAAACTTGGTTTCACATGTGATCCTCCCTCGAATGAAGTACTTGCTAGTTCAATGTAAGACTTGAGCAAATTAATTACCACACTCCAGTCAAATAAGTGTAACCAAACATCTAGGGAAGGAAGTGAAACTAAAAGCTCCTTTTCACCTCCATCGGAAATTGAAAGACTTATGTCCAGGACAGATGAAACTGGGGAAGAAGAGGTGCATTCGGCCAATACAACAGAACTTAATTTAGAACGTAAAGCTAATGTACAGAAAGAAAAGTCGAGGAACTGAATTATCTCATTTTCAAAAGAAGCAGAGAATACAAATTTCATATCAGCCCTGGCAACCTGTTCTGAGGAGTCTGCATCAGTGATTAAGTGATAGAAATGTACCGACAATAGATCTACACAACATCTAGTATCTACAAGGACCACGGTTGCTTCGGAAACAAATGTTCCATTCTCTTTCATACTCTTTTTTAGTTGTCGAAACTGCACGATGTCGGTTCTAAAGCATTTAGACTCTATATCAACAGAGGAAAACTGATCTATTATCTTCAATAGTGCTTCAAACCCAGAGAAGATATATCCACCTGTCGAGGAACAAAAACGAAGTGAGCAAGTCAAATTTAAAGGAGGTTAGAAAAATAAAATAAAAGAGCGTAGTTAAACTAATAAGAAGATAAAAAAGAAAACAAAAGAATGTACATCACTTGTACACTCTACCTTTAGCAATAAGTTGGCAATTATGAACTCTAACCATGACACATGTTGAAGCAGAACAACTAACACTGGATGAACCACTTTCTGCAGGTATCAGGACCCATAAATCAGCACTGAGGGATGCAATGAAGGCCTCATATACATCTACACTCTTTCGACCAACCAAAAAGGTATCGAGAGCATCTCGATTAGGCAAAAGGAGAGAGAGAGATAAATCCCATCCATTTAAATTTAGACAGTGATTTTTCTTTGCAATCTTATTTGCAGCTACTGAACATTCAGGAGGAATGTTCTTCAATACATTATTTGAACAATTGTCAAGGATGAAACTACCATATAAATGAGGAATTGCAAGCTTTAGAACTGATGAGTCACATTCTTCTGCAGGAGTGGAGATAGTAGAGTCCACAATCTCAAACATATAACTAAACATGGTACTGTTTTTCATCTCTGGAATATTCTCTTCTGTGTACCAGTCACACAATGAGAAGTAACCAATAATTACGGATAGAAACTCAGGTACTAACATGCAGGAGACATGCTGAATGCTGAAGCTTATTTGACAATGAGATCTCAGTGGTCCATCTTTATATTTACTTACCCTTAGATTTAAAATCGGGGAAATATTCTTCAACGAAGGACCCCAAAGAGTTTCTTGGATATTATTAATGCACCAAGATGAGCGAAGACTTAATCCCTCAATAGAAAACAACATATCCAGGCAGTCTCCACAGGAAGATAGAAAAGATTTCGACGTAGTTAGAGAAACAGTCCCAACAATACACGAGGAATCATGAAAATGTACCCTGATTCTGCTAACATTTAAATCGATCAGTAAATCAGTAACATCCCAATTGTTTGACAAGGCCATTGCATCTTTTCTGGATCTGGATTTTGAGCGTGAGACTTGCAATCTTGTTAATTCTATGGCACTTAATTCAGGGCTTCTGACTTGACTCTCCCTTAGTTTCAGTTTATTCCTCCATCCAGAAATGAGCTGAATAAATGAACTGTCCCCCTTGCTTAGGGATGAAACATTGTGAACAGTAATAAAGGGAAAATTCTCCACCGAAATACTGCTGCAGTCGGCGGAACCAGTTTCAGAGAAGTTTGAGAAACCAAACTTTTTGGAACCAAAACAATTAACTGGTGTGGGGCTTTCACTAAATGAACTTTCAACACTGTTAGATGCATCAGGCCCTATTATCTTCTCAGAAAATTCAACCAATAATCTGATTATATATGGATAGCAGTGACAATCAACATCAGCAAGCGATATTCCATATTTGTGTAATGTTCTATTCACATTCTTGCATTCTTCATAATGTATAAGAAAGCATTGTTGGGCATATGTGCTTTCATCACTACAGGTTCCCTTTTCATTACAATGATCAACAGCTGCATCTTGTTGCTTAGAATAGTGAACGGAAAAAGGATTTCCAGATGAGCAGAGAACAAGAGAATTGTTGTCACTTTCTATAGAGTAACTGATTATCTTCAATGTCCTTGAAGAGACAATGCATTTCTGTAGTTCCCCAAAACCGTACCTACAAGCCAATGAACAAATCCAACTTCAATACAAGTCAAATAAATAAATTTTATATTTTCCTTTGAAAAGCAAAATAGATTCCAACACATGCGTACAGTTTTTTCTGTAAAGGTGGCACTTTCCTGCACACGCACTTTGCGTTTATGGAGTAGATGTATTATCACCAAAACATATATCTTGCAACAAATATTAATTTCAACGGATGTGATTCTGACAATTTCTGGAAATAAGAATTCAGGAGTTTAGTATTTACCTAAAGAACAAATTTGAACCCTAGTATTGATATCAATCAGTTCACCAAGCTAAAGCCTAGAATGGATACATGGGCCAAGGAGGAGGTGGCACAAACATAAAACTTTGATGTAGAAAACAAACTATGCGTCTTAGTTAGGCAAGTAACTAGAAAATTCAATTAGAAGCATACCTAATATCCACTTCTTCCATATTGAGCACGAGGCTGCAGTCAGTCTCTTTATCATTTTCAAGGTCGATATGAAGACTAACTGACTGCAAATTTGAAATGACCGTACCACAACCAGATTTTGGGTTTATCACTCCTATCGACTTGATACCAAGTGCTCTTGTTTTGTGCAAAGGTTCAGACTCCAACTCCGATAGCAGCCAATTTTCATTTGCAAGTAAGTTTAAACCTACAAGATATATTGATGGAGAGAAGTGGACACAAAGTGACTGGATAGAAATATTAACCTGAAACAAACACAACAGTAAAGAATAATCAATCCATAATGCTCCATTTAGAAAATCAACCAAGATATACTCTCTTTTCAAAGTTTCAAAAATAGTCAGATTGGAAGATTAAACAAAACACCCTTGCAAAGCCTTTTGCAACCAATGCCACATCAGATTACTTGTTAAATCTTCAGAATGTACATTTTAAGTGTCCCCTTAGTATTGTACAAGGGGAATAAATGAAACTTTTTCGTGATAGATAGTATAGAAAAAATATCTACGATTAGATAAAAATCCCCACACATTTCTTAAGAACAAATCTTATGATGGCGCAATCTCATAGCATGCAATAGTTATAGGATCTTGATTGCCAAAGAGCAAGCTCTAATTTAAAGGAAGATTCATCAGGAAGTAGAAGAAAACGAACTAAACAACAAACAAAAAGTTCATTTCCACATAACGAGCCACTCCTGATCAAAGAACAAACTGAACAGTGTCCCATCTAAGCCCACCCAACTATCATGCCAGAAAAGAGAAGGTTAAGATATTGAAGTCAGGAAAGTTTCAACTTGACTTTTGCCAAAAGTGGGGGTGGATTTGGTGTTAAGGGTCGTGGCCTCCATTCCAAGCCTTGGACATCTCGAGAAAGAATTCAAAAATTAATCAATGTCATTTTATGGTTATATGTTTTCCTAACATTCTCATTCCTTCCTATAAGCAAAGAATTTGAGTAGCAACTGAGCGAGGCAATGAGATACTACTACGTGCATCAATGAAAATATGGTTGTTGATGAATGGTAAGTTCACTTCTGGATCAAAACTCCCCGAACAGGTAAGCCATTTCGTATAGCCTCTTCTTCAATTAAACACAGATCACGCAAACAGGGAATGACTGTCAAAATGTGATAATCACAAGGAGACCACCAGAACTCAAGAGACTTCAGAAAATAACAGTGAAAATGAATATTTAAAGGATCATTGAGCACATAATGGTACAGCAGTAAATCTTGCATATGTGATCATATTACCATCACGTAAAATTTAACCAAACTGTTTAATGAATGCGTTTTTCTTTTCCTTTTGCTAAGAATGAAAAGAAAACAGAAAACAAGAAACTGCAGAAAAACATAAATGCTAGAAAATGGGGACCAGTTATTCACACTTTAGCTAGAAAAACACAAACCACGTACCTTTAGCTGTAAAAGGATTGATTCATCAGGAATGACACAGGATGTCAAGCTTATAGAAGCAGACATTTTTTCCACCACAGATACTTGGCAAGGAGTAAGAACCTTCATCTGCATTTATATTAACACTAACTATTGAGAATTAACAAACTTCCAAAAGGGCATAGACCCAGTTCCCCAAAAAATTTTGAAAAGTTTGAGCCATCACCTCAATGTCAACTACTTGAAGTTCAAAGTGATCATAGAGATGCTGAAGTTTGATCCCGGTAGAAATATCACTGCTGGAAAGAGAATTTGAAATTTTCTCTAAGACAAAAAATTCATCTTCGAAATCCGATGCAGAACCTAGCTCACCTATGGTTGCAAAGTGAAAAGAACCTATTTGAAGAACCTGCCAAATAACACCAACATGACATAAGTAAGTCACAGCTATTCACTGGAACTCAGGTTATGTCTAGGCCTGTAACTCCACCCTACGACTTAAAAAGTCAAACCGATTATTTTTTCCAATAACTATAGCCTCTTAGTAGATTAGGAAAAATATTCTCACTCTCAGAAAAATTTCATAGGGTCTCGGAAACTCATTTTCTCCAAGGTGTTCAACAAAACTTCAAATTCCACCTTTCTTCTCAACTATCAACCAACTCTATATTCTTAAACACTTCTAAATCACTTCCGAACATCACGAACCATACGAGAAACTTATTCTAAGTCTCGAAACTACTCCAAA
>MKEJ01040600.1:0-11508 GCA_001753735.1 Embelia ribes
ATGTTTGTTTGGAATATCATTATTGGATCTGGTACTGTTGATTTTGGTTTTGGAACTATGTAACACACTCGCAACTCCGGGTTCCGGGTGTTTGGGATTCGGGGGCGCGACATCTTGGGGCATGTTGTAATGGCTAAAAGGGTCGTAGTAGATCCATCAAAGGTTGAGGCGGAGTTAAATTGGTAGTGGCCTAAGAATGTCTTTGAGATTCGGAGCTTCATGGGATTGGTGGATTACTACAAGAGATTGGTCAAGGATTTTTCTACTATAGCTTCCCCTACAACCCATCTTACTCGTAAAAGGGGTCAAGTTTGAGTGGGATGCTAAGTACGAAGAGTCGTTTATAAAGTTGAAAGAGTTATTGATGACAACACATGTGTTAATTATTCCAGAAAAGGGAGTAGGTTATGTGGTATACTATGATGCATCGAAAGAATGTATAGGATATGTACTGATGCAAACAAAGAATGTGGTCACATATGCCTCTAGACAATTGAAGGTTCATGAGAAAAATTACCTGACTCGTGATTTGGAGTTAAGAGCGGTCGTATTTGCATTAAAAATTTGGAGGCACTATCTATATGGAGAGAAGTTTGAGGTCTTTTCAGATCACAAGAGCCTTAAATACATATTCATGTAATGAGACCTGAATATGAGATAGAGACGATGGATGGAATTTTTGGAGCAATATAACTTCGATCTCCAGTATCATTCTGGAAAGGCGAATGCAGTAATGGATACATTGAGTTGCAAACTCTATATACTATGGTATATTTCATATACAATGAATAGGATGCCATAAAGACATTTGGTTAGTTAGGATTGGAATTCATCGATGGAGAAGAATATATTTCATTGTATGTTATAGTTGTTCAGCTCGAGCTGGCAGACAGAGTGATCAAATCTCAGCGAGATAATTTGTAGTCACAGAAATTCATTGCTTGGGCTCAGAGTGGTAAATCCCGGGTTTAGATAGTTGGAGACCGCGAAGAGTTGAAATACCGTAGTCATTTGTATGTACCGACATTGATAAGGAAAGTCATGTTGAGGGATTGTACCATTCGCGGTTAGCTGTGCATTTGGTGGAAAACTAGATGTACCATGACTTGAGCAGTACATATTAGTGGCCAATCTTAAAGAAGGGCATAACTCAGTTCGTAGCATGGTATTTGATGTGTCAACAGGTGAAAGTGGATAGGGAGAAGTCGGGTGGCGAGATGCAACCACTTGAGATCCCGAAGTGGAAATGGGAGCACATCATGATAGATTTTGTGAGTAGCTTGCCGATGTTAAAGGGAAAGAAAGACACCATATGGGTGATTGTTGATAGGTTGACAAAGTCATTGCACTTCTTGCCTATCAAGAAGGAAGATAGAGTAGATGTGTTATCGTGGCTGTATGTAAAGGAAATCCTTCAGTTACATGGTGCCCCTTATACCATTGTATCTAATCGAGATCCTAGATTCATATCCCAATTTTGAGAGGATATGCAGTAGGCTATGGGCACGTGGTTGACGAAAAGTATTGCTTATTAGCCTCAAATGGATAGGCAGATTAAGAGGACAATTCAGACTTGGAAAGATCATTTGCACTTAACAGAATTCACATACAACGATAGTTACTATTCGAGCAATAAGATGCCACCCTTTGAGACATTGTATGGATGATTGTGTAGGTCCCCTATATGTTGGATGAAATTTGGGCAATTGCTATTGCTTGGACCATATGTGATACAACAAACTTCAAAAATCATAAATGTGTTAAGCAGAGATTGGTGACGGCGCAGAGTCATCAAAAGAGTTGTGCCGATAAGAGGAGATATCTGTTATTTTTTGACGAGGGGAACCATGTGTTTTTTAAGGTATAGCCTTGGAAGGGGGTTATGTGGTTCGGGAAGAAAGGGAAGTTACCGCCAAGGTTTGTTGGACCTTTCCAGATTATTGAGAAAGTTGGGAAATTGGCTTATCATTTGGCTATACCTCCGCAGTTGGAGAATGTACATCCATTTTTTCATGTATCGATGGTACAAAAATATGAACTAGATCCATCACATATTATCAATCATTCAGACTTGGTGGTAGAGGAAGATATGACGTATGAGGTGCAATCAGTGAGTATATTAGATCATCATGAAAAGATATTGCGGGGGAAGGTCATACCTTTAATGCGAGTGCTGTGGAAGTATCACGAAGTTGAATAATAGACATGGGAGCGTGAAGAAGAAATGTAGGGCAAATTCCCAGAATTGTTTACAAGTATGTTTTAAACTTTGGAGACGAAATTTTCTTTTAGGGGGAAGAACTATCAGGCCCTGTAAGCTATGAGGACTAAAAACTGTAATAAACCAAAAAATAACTAAAAACTAATTATTTCCCTCCCAAATCTTATATTTTCATTATATATTCTTACATATCGTTGAAAAATAGAGAGATAAGAGGAAAGAAGGGGAAGAAACCTTTGCACAAAACCATCTGATCCAAGAGAGAGAGGATTCAGATTCATCTTCTCGTTCTCGTCGTATTGGGGTAAGTTTCAACCCCTAATTCTTTGGGTTGTTCATATCCGCTCTAGCCCTAATAAAAAAAACTTGTTCTAAAAGATGATTGGTTATTAAAATATCGTTTTCTAATGAAATTAGTACTCAATTCCATGTAGGATCGTGCTTTGGTTAACGAATCCTCGAGTGGTGAATTAGGACTTTCTACCCCAAGCTTTCCGAAAGAATCTTTGATCGTAATAACATACGTTGCGGAATTGAGATTCAATTACAATGAAACTATAGTTTTTGGTATGAATAGTAGTGTATGTGAGAGAATTTTGGTCTTTGTCATGTTTTGGCAAAAAATAAATAAATAAATAAACTAGTTGAACAAACTTGGGTGAAAAGAGGGGAATTATAGTTACAGAGATTGCTTGGAAATTATTGTTTTGTTAAAGTCTAGTTTTTGTCTTTATCTAGTGTCATATTGTTTTCATATGTTAATCGTTTGTTTGTAATGTTGCAAATTATCGAATAATAGTTATACTTATTAATTAGTTTGTAACAGCTGTGTCAATCTGTCATTTGCATATATTTTAATAATAATAATTAACAACATTTGCCGGTTAGTAATTTACATGGTTAAGAAAAACATAAAAGTCATAGATTTTTTTAAAAGACAAACAACTTGCCTTTAGTCAGTAACCTAATTGACTGGTTAGAGTTTTTCCAGGCTAGTCTTAAGTCTGGGTATTGCAATAGGCATGAATGTTGGAAGTTTTGGGAGTAAGCTTGGTTACTCGTGAGGATGGTTGTTTTGGCTGTTGAATTACATAGTGACGAATTTATGTTAGAAGAAACTATATGATGGATGAAATTGAATACCAAATCATGTTGAGATGAAATAGTAATGTTAATAACTAAATTGGGAGTTTCTATTTGGAATTTGGATGAGAAGTTGATTTACTTGGAACTTGGTTGAAAAAAAAACATCACTGTATAAGAATGCTTGAATCATTAGAACTTGTTAAGAGTCTATTGAATGAGACTATTGTAGATGACAACCTTGAATATCTTGAAGTAAACCGAGTGCCTATTGAGGACTCTTATGACTGAGTGCCTATTGAGGACTCTCATGACCGAGTGCCTATTGAGGACTCTCATGACCGAGTGCCTATTGAGGACTCTTTTGACCGGGTGCCTATTGAGGACTACCGGATTAAACTTTTGCGCATAAAGCATTGGCAAGGCAGATATTCTGAGTTGGTTGGCAAGTAGTATTGATGGATGGCTGTTGAGCATTGGTTGTATACGTATACTCATAGTGGACATGTACATGGCATGGTGATATACTTTATATAATTTATTGTTGATTTTAATATTTCAATAGAATTGAATTATTTTCTGATTCGTACATGTTTGGTTGCTTTTGTAGTAATTCTCTTCTAAATACCAAGTAGGATCAGGTATTGGGAATCATGCGAATCATGCGTAGGGAGGAGTTGAAGCTCACTCGGGCATCGTCACTTTAGTTCTTTTTGTTATATTTTATTTAGACTATTGTAGGCCAATGGCTGAGACCTTATTATTTTGATATTTTTGAATAAAGTTGTAAGGCCAAGAATACGATAATAAGGTCTAGAGGATGATGTTTCATTATAGGATTCAGTTCAATTCATTTATGTTTTGTTTTAGAATAGTCTATAGAAATTGTGATGGTTAGTTAGTGACATGCTCGGAGTTGTTTAGAAATCCTAGGGCATTACAAGTTAGTATCAAAACTCAAGGTATACGATAACCTTAGGTATTGTAGGTTGTTGGGTTTGACAGTAGGAAAACTCGAGTGAGCTACGTCTAGAAGATCGGGGTAGGCATCTAGGAAACTTGATTGCCTTAGATACCTTGTGTGCCTTGTTTGCATCAATCCATATATTATTATTTTACTGTACATGTTTTATATTTTAAAACCGATAGCCTGTTGTAATGGATGTCAACAATTAGTTCTATGTTTGATAAATAAGGGACACTCTATAGGCCCAACATGAATCTCTATTATTGGATGAAGTTAACAATACGTTATTTAGGATTTGCATACCTGGTTTTTCTTACTTGTATAATGAGAATATGGGATTGATTATTCTGTGATTTTATCCTATAGATGGCTTGTAAAGGATGTGGTAGATGAGGACATGTATGTGGAGGTCATGTTGGATAGGGTAGTCATGGTATTTGTGGCAGGGAACAAGCAAATCTTCCCCCAGTGGCGTAGGCACACCCCGAGGAAGATGTCGCATAGTAGGGGTTCAAGGAGATATTCCTGTAGCCCCTGCACTAGTAGCAGGAGTAGCTGGGGTGCTCCAGCACCCGTTATGGTAGGCATGCAACAGATAACAGCCATTGCATATGCAGTTAGGGTGACGTTCCAGATAATGGGTGTTCAACTTACTAGAAACCCGATGGTTAGGGCTTAGGCTATGAGAGCTCAAAAGGAGATTTGGAAAGAGGGGGGGGAGCAATACCCCTATCTTTCATGGAGGTACAAATGCAGAGAGAGCGGACACTTAGTTGTCCAATATGGAGCATCATTTCTACATGTTATGGTTGACCGATGGGGTAATCATGGTGATGATAGCACTACAGTTCTTGCGGGATGGGGCAATCGAATGGTGGAAAGGGTATGCTGAGATATTTGATATTGGGGAGCTGACTTGGGAGGGATTCAAGGATATGTTCCTGAACATATATTGCCGACAATTGTATAAGGATAAGAAGGTGCATAACTTCCTGAATCTGTATCAAGGTACTTGGATGGTGATATAATATTCGATGGACTTTATGGATTTGATGAAATATGCCAAGGCTTATGTACCTACAAAAGGCGGAGAAGATTAGACGATTTGTGAAGGGGTTGCGATCCTGTATATGCCGAGTGGTGTTGGTGGTAAGACCGACTACATATGATCAGGCAGTAGCATTAGCTGGTGAACAAAAGGCTATTTATCTACAGGAAATGCGGATAAAGAAACAAAAGGGGCAACTTACTTTGGGATTTATTCAAGGATAATGTCGATGGAAAAAATCGGAGGAAACGGTAATAAAAAACGGAGACGAGAGGATGGGAATTTGCATGGTCAGGAGCAGACAGTTTAGAGACCTCTTAACTTTGGGACTGGGTCAATGGATTTTGGTTATAGGACATGCCATAAGTATAAGCATGAAGGACATCTTATTCTATATTATCCTTTAATGAGGTGTTATGAATGTGGAACTATGGGGTATAAACAGAGAGTTTGTCCAGAGACAACCAGACATACCTAGATTACTAGGTTGCTTCGACTCAACCCCTCGTACAATGCCAGCGCCGGCCATAGCCTCAGTTCAATTAAGAATGGTGGCAAGTTGTAGTGGTCAGAATGGGAGTGGGAAGTGATTTTCGGCATCTATGTTCCCATGAGCTACATAAATGCATATGTATGCTTTTTAGGAAGTCCCTGCTACTCCAGCAGAGATATCCGTCATTCAAGATATTATGTTATTTCAGTCATCTTGTGCACGTGTTTTGTTTGTTACGGGTGCATCTTATTCATTTATTGTGGCAGGGTTTTCCAATCCTTGGGGTTGAAGCTAGAGTGTCGTGAGTTTAGTATGATAGTTGATACATCTTTGGGCGTTGGGGTAGTTCTGAGGTTTTTGTATTGTCGTTGTTCCATTCTTATTTCTAGTAACAAATTCGAGTATGATCTGATCATTCTAAACATGTTTGGATTCGATATTATTCTGGGTATGGATTGGTTGTTGGCCAATCTTGCTGTGATCGAGTGTGACTGTCGTCAAGTTACATTGTTTCCTGATGAAGGAGTAATCGTTTAGTATATTGGTGTCTCAGTTTGTAGGATCAACTAGAAACACATTCAACTGCATTTTGGTAAATTTTTCTATTGCAAAGACTATGGAGGTACATCTTGAGTTAACCCCAGTTGTTCATAACTTTCCTGATGTATTTCTGGAGGATCTTAATGGCTTGCCACCATGTCGTTAGGTAGAATTCACTTTATATCTCGTTTCGGGTAAGAGACTTATCTATTTGACACCATATCGTTTGGCTCTTGCTGAAATAGAGGAAATAAGAATACAAATTAATGATTTACAAAATAAAAGATTCATCCATTTGAGTACATTGCCATAGAGTGCATCAACATTGTTCATACAGAAGAATGATGGATCGATGAGGATGTGTATTGATTACAAGAAGTTGAATCGAGTTACGAGCAAGAATAAGTATCCGATGCCAAGAATAGATGATTTGTTTAACCAGTTGAAGTGTCAAAGTATTTTTTGAAGATTGATATTCGCTCGGGGTATTATCACTTGAGAATCCGAAAGGAGGATATTGAGAAGACTGCCTTTGGGACTTAGTGTGGACATTTCAAATTTCTAGTTATGCCTTTTGGTCTAACGAATGCTCCAACAGTATTTATAAACCAAATGAACAAAGTGTTTCGTGATTAACTTGATTCAATTTGTTATCATATTTATAAATGATATCCTAAGGTATTCATGGACTGAGGAAGACACCGGGAGTACTTGAAGGTCGTATTGTTGATACTACGAAAGCATCGGTTATATGCGAAGTTGTCGAAGTCTGAGTTCTAGTTTTAGGAAGTGAAGTTCTTGGGGCATATTGTAACAACCAAAGGGATAGCAGTGGATCTATGAATGGTAGAAGTAGTGTCAGATTGGGAGCGACCCAAAAGTGTCTTCGAGATTTGTAGCTTTTTAGGGCTAGCAGGTTATTATAGGTAATTTGAAGAGTCTTTCCCGAAGCTGAAAAAGTTGTTGACTACAGCTCCGGTATTGATTATTCTGGAAAGAGGAATGGGGTATATGGTATATTGTGACATATCGAAGGAAGGTATGGGATATGTGTTGATGCAGATGGAGAGGGAAGTCACATACTCCTTTAGACAGTTGAAGGTACACGAGCAGAACTACCTGATGCATGGTTTGGAATTGGGGGCAGTTGTATTTACATTGAAAAGTTAGAGGCACTACCTATATAATGAGAAGTTTGAGGTTTTTTCATATTGTAGTTCTGGGAAGGTATGTAGAATGTTATAGGCATGAGGTTGGCAAAGAGTACTGCCTATCACCCATTGACAGATGGGCAAACGAAAGAACTATTCAGATATTAAAGGACATACTTTGAGCTTGTGTGCTCATATTTGGGGGAAGTTGGGAAGATTACTTACACCTAACCGAGTTTCTATATAACAACAACTACCATTCAAGCATTGGAATGGTACCGTTTGAGGTATTGTACGGTCGGCCATGTAGATCTCTGATATGTTGGAGCATTTTGGACAATCGTTATTGTTTCAGCTCGAAGTAGTTCAATAGATATCAAAGGTAGTAAATGCGATCGACAGAGGTTGGTGATGGCACCGAGTCGTAAAAAATGTTACGCCGATAAGAGAAGGTGCCCATTATTGTTTGAAGAGGGATACCATATATTTCTAAAGGTCACACCTTGGAAATGGGTAATGCAGTTTGGGAAGAATGGCAAACTATTTCCAAAGTTTGTGGGACCTTTTCAGATAGTCGAGAAGATTGGAAAATTGGCATTCCATTTGGCTTTACTGCCGTAGCTAGAATATATACACCCAATCTTTCACATGTCGATGTTGCAAAAGTATGAGCCAGATTCATCCCACATGATTGATTACTCTGATTTGATGGTAGAAGAAGATGTGACTTATGTGGTATAGCCCGTAAGTATCATGGATCGAATGAAAAAGGTACTTCGAGGAAAGGTGATTCTTCTAGTTCGTGTGCATTGAAAGTATCACGGGATTGAAGAACAAACTTGGGAGCGTGAAAAAGAGATGTGGTCTGAACTATTTTCAGGTATGGTCTGAACTTCAAGGATGGAGTTAATTTCTTCTAGGGGAGAGCAGTAAGGCCTTGGAAACATAAAAGACTAGAATTGTAATTTTATTCAAAGGGAACTAAAAGTTAATTCTGTGTTCCCCTTCTCGTTTTCATTTTTATGTTCTTTTGTCAAATACAGAGAGAGAAAGAGAGAGGGGATAAGAAGAAAGGGCAACAAAAAACCCTGCAATCCGAGAGGAAAATTACATTCCTTGACAATCCAAATGCAGATTCGGACTACTTGTCTTGCTTTCATCGTTTTGATGTAAGTATTATTCCCTATTTTTTATAGTTGTTCATACCCTTATAGTTTCAAATTCATCAAAGTTGACTCATAATACTGAATTGATGGTTTAGATGATTGTTATATTGAGTATGTTTTGCTCAATTTTGATTGTAGTCTCGAGGTTGGGTGATTAGCCGAAGAGGAGAGGGTTAAGGGTGATCTCCGAGCATTTTCAAGAGAAATCGCTCATTGTTGTATAATGTACGCAATGGAGAATGGATTCAATAGTAATGAAATTCATGTTTTAGTTGTTTAGACATATTTTATTGTCGAAATTCTGATGTTTTTGGATAAGATTTTGGTTATATTTCATTGATGGGACTCGTGTTTTGATCCAGATGAGACACTATTTCATTCAGATGAGATTAAAATCGTTTGGACGAGTTCCCCTGTTATGATTTGATGTTTTATTTTGTGCATTATTGGACGGAAACCCTTATAATAATGGGATAAACATATTAAATATTGAATAGGTCAAAGATGAAACTTACTTATAATTTTGAATGTTGTTAGGTATAGGAGTACGTTTGTTCTTTGGCCTGTTGCTAGGTATTAGATTGTCCGGGAGTGTGTCGGTTGTAGCAGTTTAGTACCAACCTTGAGCAGGTTCCATGAGAACTCAGGATTGAGGGGGCGATACATAAGCCTTTATACGCCAAGCCTCGGGATACGGTGCCCGAGTGATCAGTCGTGTCAGAAGTGTCATTTCATTATTACATGCAAATTGATGTATAGTTTAGTTGACTGAGGATATACATAAATAATTCATATTTTTCTGCTTTATGAATTATATCGATTTATTTGTTATTTCATCAATATTGGAATATATGCCTTACTCATACCTACTTGGTTATATTTTTGTATCATTTTTATATAAAATGCCAAGCAAAACTAGGTAGCAGTGGACCAATGATTTGGGAATAGTTGAGGTGAAGTTTACTCAGGAAGTTTGTCATTTATTTGCATTTATGTTATCTTTCATGGACGTTATTGGCTTTAGGCCGAATTTGTTTATTGAAGTTTGAGAAGTGATGTAAGGTCAAAAATATGATAATAAGGCCGAAGGTTGATTTGTTTATGTTGACATGAGGACACTGATGTAAACTCGTTTATAATTCATTATGGTGTTTAGCTTTTTATATATAATTTATATCCTTGTCGTTGTTGTTTATATCGGGGCGTTACATTGTTATATGTACTCATGTCATACATATAGTGCAATCTCATTTTTATAGCAAAGCTGATCGTCAAACCATATTACTTTCTCATTCTTTTTTCTTATGCATTGTTTTCTAGGTGCGGTGGAGGGCGTTGAGCATCTTTAGATGCATTTTTGTTTATTGTATACATTTTGATGCTATAGCAGGCGTTAGCGGAGTCATAATGCGGAGTTATTACTCCTTGTTGTTGTAGCAAGAATGAGTTGTAACTTCTTTTATTATTTATTTTTGTCAAGTATATAGCTTGAGGCGTTGTATTTGTAAACTGGCAGTTTACTTTTTTATTTGAAGTTGTTGTATAGAGTTAGCATTGGCCTTCTTTTCATTACTATTGTTGTTCTTTACACATATTATTGTAGGTTGGCTAAATGTATAATATTATTGTTATTGATACGATTGTTGTAGTTATTGCATAGCATTACTCTGCAGTAGCGATTAGATGTTGTAGCAATGATGGCGTAGAAGCTTTTCATTTTCATTTCTTTTTCTTTTTCTTTTTTTCCTTTTCCTTTCCCTTTACTTTTCTTTTTCTTTTTACTTTTAACTCATGTCTCTAGGTTTCTTGGAATTCGGGACGCTACATTACCAGTATTGGTGGATTGATTTTAGATACAGAGCTTGATAGCTATTGGTGTTTAATTTGTTAAGTTTAGCTAGTTAGAATGACCAGAAGAAAAGAACTAGATTGAACCTCATAAATTCTCTTGGCCTCCATGTATGCCAGACTAATATTTATAAATAATTGTGCAACAAGCTTCCGAAATGTCGAGCTCGTCGATATCTCCTTGTGGATACCTCTGCAACAATATACATTATCAGCTGTAAGAGTTGTGTAGGAAGTTAAGAAGTGAAGCTAAAAAGCTGGAAAGTGTTAAACTGCAGATTTACTAAAAGCTGGAGCCATTAGTAGCCGTTAGTAGGAGCAACTTTTTTATTATTTTACACTGTTCTCCAATATGTATTGTTTTTAATGAAGTTAGTCATATGTGAAATCACAATTTCTTTAATATGATGAAGATAAGAAACTTGGAGTTGTTTTGTTAACAAACGCGAGAGAATGCTGTATATATTATATACACATACTAGAGAATGGGAGATACACTACTATTGTTAATTTGCTGGGATGTTGATTTTCATAGGCACAAGCCAGATTTTTTAATGCACTGTTTTTTGCTAGTATGACAACAGAAAATCCGAGTAGAAAATGCATTCCAAAATAAATAAATGTTCAAGCGAGTGATATGTAAAAAAGGGTTGATTTCCGACATGTTCCGGTATTTTATTTTATTTTTTTTGGTATAACCATTCGGTATCCGGAACCACATTAGGTTCCGACTAATCCAGATTTCGAGCCATGCAGAACTACAAAGAGCGATAAAACTCTACCTACTAATTTTTAATGCGGTTGTATTTCTGAGACTCGAACTCGAGACCTTAGTTAAATAAGAAGAGACCCCTACTATCTCACATCAACGCTTGGTGGTGACACGTTCCAGTATTGTGTGGTCAAGAATCAAGAGTAGGTCAACCAAATGAGATGGTACCGGCAGGAGCCAAAAAAGTCATAGATTATGACTTAAATTTTTTATCTCAGA
>MKEJ01040601.1:0-10362 GCA_001753735.1 Embelia ribes
TTATAATCTGAGGATGGTCAAGATCAACTCTTCTTCGACGAACCCTCTCTGTGCTCTTGCTTAATTTTTCTATGAATCCAATAAAAAGTGAAAATAGAAATAATTAATAATCAAATGCAAGGTAAAAAAATTAGAAAACCTCAATGAAAAATCCTAATTTTTGAAAATTTAGTAGTACCTGTTCTGCTTTTCTTAATTGTACATGGTTCTCTTTCTGAGAAGCTATTTCTCCATTCCACATCACCACCTGGTAAACAATTTCACTAATTATGCATCTATTTCACATCATAATAATGAAATATGTAATAATATTTAGAGATAATGGCATAGGTTTGGCCAGCGTTTGGATGCCCAGAAATTGAGCTGAAAATAGGAAGTGATCTTTCTTATTTAATTTCTCAATGAAAATAATTCTATTACATAAATGATTATTTTAGAGCATGCACAAAACAGTCTTTCTAAACAATTTCTTACAAATATCGAAATAATCAAAAACCATATATATATGTAATATGGAAGTGTGTAATTTGCTCTAATGTGAACGGTGGTTTCACAGTTTAATTGGGGGAAAAAATAGTAGCTTATTTTGATACAAAAATTGTGAATAATAGATTTTTTCAATAGAATGAGACAAACACTACTGTGAAATATTTTTCGTCCCTATTCCTAAAAAGTAGAAATTGAAATACCAGATATAAGAGAATTATGAAGTAACTTCTTCCCCTCTTTCATTCTTTACACTTTCCCAGCCACCAAAAAAAAAAGCTAAAAATTTATAATACCAATTTTATTTTTTTTGGCATGAATTCAAATTCCCCAAAATAGCAATGAGATCAAAGAACCAAAATAGGTTAAAAAAAAAAAACTTAAATAAAAAAAAATTTATGTACTCACCTCCATAAACAACTTCATCTGCTTGAAAGTCCTCTGTTTTGCTCTTGATATTGAACCATTTTCTCACCAATTTCTTTGACCAAGAGAGCTACCAAAAAAAAAAAAAGAATAATAACTAGAAAACCCAAAACAAAAATAACAAAACTTGAAAAAATAAGCGAGAGCTCGGACCAAAAACCTTGCTTTGCTTAAGATTCTCATCTCTCATTGTCCCAGATTTTTGTTCAGAATCAGCAAAAAGATAGTCTCAAAACCCACCCCATAATAATAATAAAAAAAAATAATCCCCCAATTTTATCTCTCCCCCAAAAAGCGGTACTCAGCCAAAATGGAGAGCAAAATAGAAGTGGGTTTTTCTAAAATCCCCCAAATTGAAATAAAATCTCAATCTTTCCACATTTGGGTCTAATATAACTCTGTTTTTGCCCAATAAAAAGTACTCTGTTTTCTGATTTGTGGGTATGGGAAAAGTAGACTGTGTATTAAATGGGAAAAACAAACAAGACCCACTAAAATTAGGGGCACAGAGACCACAGAGAGAGAGAGAGAGAGAGATGGTTTAATGCTAGCGTAGAACTTTAGTATTTCCCCAAATCCAAAAATAGAGCAGCCAACGCAGAGAGAGAAAGAGAGAGAGAGATTGAGGCTGAAGAATTCTGTTTGTTTGAAGACCAAAATTTGGATTTTGAACCAAATAGAGCGCAGGAATGAACAGAGCCCAAATAATATGTGCGAAGTGGTTTTATGAATAAAGATAAAGAGAAGAGATGGACACGGAGATACAGAGAATGAATGCGTGTACTAATATATTAGTATTTTTGCTCTCTTTTTTTTTTAATAATTGTATTTTATTTATTAGAGCATTCTCATCAGTATTTCTAAATTAGTATTTCTGTTGATTTGATTTTTATAGGAAGAAAGGTGCCACACCATTGATGTTTCTTTTTAGAAATTTTTTCCTGAAATGTAACAATACATTTCGAAAATTTTACTATTTGTATTTTCTGTATTAGAAAAATAAAAAAAATTACAGAAATTATGAAATCTTAGCTAAGATTTGAAAAAACATATTTTTTGTATTTTATTATATGATATATAATTATTATAATAATTTTTTACAAAATTTATAGAAAGAGTTATATGGGTGATTTGTAAATTGCAGATTTTTAGTATGTCAAATGGACAGGAAAAATGGATTTATAAAAACGTGGGGTGTAATAAATTAAATGATAACGTTAGGTGGGACTATATACTTCTATTTGCTGTGTTTGTTTATTTTTGGTTTTGGGAAGGAATTGTCAATTGTTTATATCGACTTTGGCAGAGATTGATAAGAGTAGACTTGCTTGCAAGCAGTTGGAGCTTAGCTCGTTAAATTTTCAAGGACTTCATCGTCTACAATTCGAATAAAAGTTTCATCCGCTCGAGCCCGGACGGAGGAACTCACGTACTTAACTCAGACTCTGATCCATCCTACCATGCACATATCTCCAACTTGAGCTTATTGAGATTATTCTTGTAATTATTTTTTTGCACTTAAATTATGTGGTGTATCTCCTCAAGCCACTATAATACATAACACTATCATTGACCTAGTATATCAATTTATAGTTCTTTTCATACCTCTTTTCCAAATGATCTGTATTTTTTCAAGCACAAACTATGAACAGAAAACCAGAAGCTCTGTAAAGCTTTTAAAAGATTTTTTTAGGCTAAACTATAGCTGCATTTTTAATTTTCTGTTACACAAAACACCAACATTATCCCCTAATTTTTGGTATTAGGGTTCTTTATTTGCATACACCATTTGCTCTTAGAAGCTTATAGCTCTACTTTTCAGATACGGTCTTACACATTTTGGGCACAATAAATAAATACAAAAATATATTACTTCATTATTGTAGTTAAGAGATCTTGCCTGGTCAAAAAAATTTCTGTTCTTTGCCCTAACTCTAAAGCTAGGGTATTTGTTCTTGTATTTCCCTTTCAATTACTTTTAATTTTTCCTACTTTTTATTGGATTCCATTTTCTTCTTTTATTTTTTTTAAGTTCCAACACTATTTCAGTACTACTTTAGTTCATAAATTATTAAATATTTTGATCTCACATTTTTTTAAGAAATTTTAAAATTTAACAATTTAATATTTTATTTTAACAAAAATATTCAATTTATCCCTATTTTATATTTAAAAATATAAATTTAATATTTTTATTACATTTAAATATTAAATTATTATTTTTTAAAGTCTTTTAAAAAAAAACATGTTGGATTAAAATGTTTAATAATTTTTGGCTAAAGAAATAGCCTTCTTGGGCAAGCCTATACTAGTGTAGCTATTAATAATTCATTTGCGAATATTGTTAGGTGTCAATTATTATTATTAATAAAGAAAAGGTTATTTTGTTACCAGGATCCCATCCAGGAGAACCAAACTTTAACCTTATTTGACTTGAATTTAATGGTTAGTGTTGATTTTTCTATACAAAGTGTACTAATCTATTTTATGAATTTTGCCAGCAGAGTTTAAACATATTTCTCTAATTATACCAAGTACTAATAAAGTCACAAAATTTATGGCCACTTCCATGATGTTTCATTTTTTAATTTTAAAAATTTTTATTTATTATTTTTTTCCCCAAATAGTATTTAATTTATGGCCACTTTCATGGTGTTTCATTTTGGCAATAACTGATTATCAAATAATTTGTTTTTTCGCAATATCTAGGAGGCTACTAGCTAGCTAGGGACTAGCTAAATTGACAAGGAAAAGAACAAGATTGAGCTAGATTTTAGTGAAGGCTACTCATAATTTATATATAATCATTGAATGGGACTAACATTTAAAAAGTTTATTATTGCCGTGTATCATGTTTAATTATTTCGATTGTAAAACAGTAAAAAGGTCAAAAGTAAATGTATGAAATTATTTAGTCCTTGTACAATGTGCCAGCAGCCACGCTTTTGCTTTGCACCCGGCTTGTCACGCCTGACTGGTAAATGTTTCCATATTTTTTAACCAAAAAATTAAATATATTTGAATTCAATATAATTCTTCCTCTTTACCTCATGAGAAAGATCGTGGGTTTATTTGATTGTATCTTTTAAATTTTAGTTTATTAATTTTTTATTTAAAAATTAAATAATTTTTTATTACTTAATTTTTAAACTAAACTTATCTACTATTTTAATTTAAATAAATTAAAAATCTTAAATTAAATACACCCTTTGTTTTCTTACATTTGCGAACCAAAAATTTTCCAATATTATTAGAATCTAGATTTTTCTTGTGTTGAAGATGAAATTGCTTAATTATGCCTATCACTTGGAGGATAAATTTCATGCATATAAGTAAAAAATTTATACAACAGTATAAATTTAATATTAAAATAAAAAAATTACAAAAATTTTAGTCCGAAAAAATTATAAAAATGACTACAGCTTCCCTGATAAACTATTAGTTTCATCGCTGTTCAGCTTTGGTTGATTGGTCCGCTATGATTAAAAAGGTCTTAAATTTTTTAGTCATCCCTAAATTCATGATTGTAGGACATTAATAACTCGTCACAGCATGTCTTTATATGCATTAATGAGATTAATTTAATTTAGCTAACGGCGCTTGGGTTTAATTTCTGGTCCCATAAACCCAATTTATGCCTTAATAAAGCTCTTAAGAATTTGATAAACCCTCCACTCACCAAATTGTGCAACTTCCACTAGCACGAGGCATGATATAAAATCAATTTTGGGTCCCAAATTAATGATCATTACGCATTGCTTTAAGTGATATTGTTGTACTTACTTTTATATATCGGTAAAATCATACTTTTCATTTTAGAATTAAAAATCTTTTTTTCTAGCTTCTTTTATTTTTTAAGGATGTAAATATTAATATATTGTTTTGCATGTCAATATAGGGTTCAGCCTATCAAAATATTTCCAAATAGGTTACAATCTAATTCATTCAGTTCTGTAAAGTATATTTTAGTCCCTCCATTTTTTATTTGACAATCAATTTCACCCTTTAATTTTATTTTTCGTATTTTATGCCCCTGCAACTTTCCTTTCTCTTCAATACCGTCTAAATATTAATGGTGTTAATTTTTCATTAACTAAAAGTTAATACTAATATTAACAAGCTATTTATTTATACATGATAAAGAGTAATACTTGTAGATTAAATTGTAGTTATAAATATTATCATATATAACTACTATTATTTAAAAGATCTATTTAAATTTTAATATTTTGTATTCTATTAAACATATACATATATATTTACTTATCACTTTTTTCCCACTTTTTTCAGTTTTTTTTCCATCAAAATAATAGTTGAAAGATTTAGACGATGGACAACAAAGTTAAGAGGTAAAATTAATGGTTAAATTAAAGTTGAAGGGTGTAAAACATACTTTACTCAATTAATAGAAGAGATTTTGCATTTCAAAAATGAATTATTTTGTCAAATTTGCAAATAAAATCTTTATTTATTTTCACATTAAATGAAAATACAAAATTGAGGAGGAAAGGGACCTGAGAAGCATGAAGATCCACACCTTGTATATTAATGGACTTTGAGTGATTCTCAAAAAGATTTTGTTATCTACTTTTTCCTGACAATTAATACTATTGACGCATTAGTTACATATATAGGCATGTTGGAATTTAAGTGATTAAGTGGACACTTTTAAAAACTTCACCCAAAAAGAGTAATTTTAATTTATTCTAGTGGCTATAAATTAAAGAGGTAAAAAAGAGAAACTATGATTTATTACTTTTTTGGTAAAGTGGGAAAGATTTGAAGAATCTTTTCATTCGGAAGAAAATATGAAAGAAAATATGCCTTGGATCACAAAGAAACTTGGAACCAAAAAAATAAAATAAAAAAAAAAGAGATGCCAAATCTTTAATTTTTAATTAAAAAGTACTATTGTTTTATTGACTACACCTTTTTTTTTCCCTTTTCTTTTCTTTAGCGTTCTTTTGATATGATTCACCTCCCATAATTATCCCACTCCCACCGTATCTCCGAGAAATTGTTAATTATTTAAGTGGAATTCGAGGAAGACACTTGTCAAATCTTACTAATTTTGTCTAGATAAATTTTTAATGTATTAATAAATTCGTATCGTTGTAGATAATTTAAAATATAAATATAAAAATAAACCATTTTACTGTAAACATGTGATTTATTTCATAATTCTGCATTCACGGGCTTTTTTCAAGTTTATGCGCCTTCGTGTCTATATGTTTTTTTATCATTCCAAAACAATAGTTGAACGAAAAATACGGAAAAGACTCGTATACAAGACACTCAATGGTTGGTCAATTACCCTAGAAATCATCTTAGAGAATCGTGCTGAAAAATCAATATCATTTTTGTAATTTTTGATCAATGTAACCAATGGTTCATATTATTTTTATTAAAAATATATGACAAATATTTAAATACAAAAAAATAATATTTTTGTATCAATAAAATAATACCCCACAACAATTGCACTAAAAACCACCCTAAAAAATTGTGCAGAAAAATCAATACCCTTTTTTTAATATTATAACCAATTTAATTAATGTTTTATATTGTTCTTTTATAAAAATATATGATGATGATTAATCCTTTGTTAATACAGGAAAAAATCAATCTTGTGGAAATTGGTTCCCATAAAAGTTTGGATGCAAATAATGTTAGGTAACCAGTTTCTAATGGTCCCCATAGTTTCTAAAAAGTTTCTACTTGGTTCCTATAATTTTAATTGCAACAGTAATGGTCACTAAGTTTTCAGAAAATGACATAGTTTGTCCTTTTGTGGACCAAAGCCATCCTAAAGAGTAAAAATCTTTTCAATTACCCAAAGGTGGTTTACTCAGCAGTAAATTAATATTTAAAAATCAATTAACTTGTTGCTACTTCCTAATTATATTGATATTTTATTTTTAGTATAACAAAAATACTATTTGTGACTAACGTTTCAATAGAAACTACGGGGAGCAAATAGAGTTTTGGTCCAAACTATGGAGACCAGTAGCGGGATTCACCCTAATTTCGTTGCCCCATAAATAACTTAATTGTCAATAAAAAGTATTTACTTTGTGAATTAATCAAGAAGTCAAATTTTAAAATAAAAAGAAGGGGAAGGGGGGGCTTAAAATCAAAGAAAGAACAAAAAGTAAAACAAAAATTACGAAAACACAAATACTTGAAATTCAAGTTGAATATGACTCATTATCATAGTATCAATGTGGCCCCTTTTTTGTGATTTTCTTAAAGCACGAGAACCATGTTAAAGCTAATTTTGATTTTGTGAGTGGGTCAAATGATAAGACATGATAAGGTGCTGGTTTTGACTAATGATCATTTGAAAATTCTCTTGATTAATTTACTTAAAATTATATACTATATGCATATAACTACTATGGGTTTGATTTGGTTGTATCAAATGTACAAGTCAACCAAAATTTTTATATTTCGAAAGCATGGTCATGACTCGTGATATCTTTTGAGATTGTAATGAAAGTTCTTGGAGTGCACATCTTTCTCTTTCTCAAATATTCACCTTGGATATTATATATACATATATATATATATATATATATATATAATATAAAGTTGAGTCCATGTTTAGCATACATATATAATCTCCATGAGAGTTTTCAATTTAATAGATTCGATTTGTACAATCAACTAATTTTACTAAATTTGTTATTTTTTCTATTAGAATACTATACCACAAATAGTTTCAATGATTTATTTATTTATTTTTATTAGAATACTAAAGCACAAATAGTTGGAAATTTGAATCAGGGACATTTTACTTTCGATAAAACTGAGTTTTAATTTTACCAAACTATGAAAATTTTCATCACCACCGTTTTTAATTTATTATAAAATTTAGTCACTCTCATTTTCATTCTTGGTTTTGCCCTCGATGCCATGGTAAAACTACCTAACTCAATAGGTTGGATTGGATACAAGCAACCTTGTATAGTTTATCAGTAAATTTGATTCAAATCTTACATCTTCGCATCATTTTACAAAATTATGCACAGTGAACTTCATACGTAAGGTATATATCAACTATATCAATATGTTTTGTAATATTGCTTCAATATTAGATTAATAAAATATGGTCCAAATCTAAGATATATATAAAATTAGAAGAAATAAGATGTTGGTTATAATTTATTGGATCATGGATATATATATTTTTTCCATTATTGTTTATGCTAGTTTTCGTATATCTAATATCTAAATTGATGGTTGCCTTAATACTAAATAATTGATCGTTGAAATTAGAATTTTATATTAAACTAATGATTTTAATATTATAATAATTTGTAAAATATGCTTGCTTGTGAAAAAGATGATAATTTACCAAAATAATGTGAAATTTTATTATTACTACCAAATCAAAAACAATTCTTGTATAGTTAAACAAAGAGACAACTATATTTTTTATTATTTATAACTTAGTAATATTCTATTGATTGGGATGCTTATGTTACTGCTCTTATTTTGTTCAAATTCTAAATTTTCATTTTGATAGGTTTTATTTAGCATAATTTATTTTTTAATTCTTACTTTTTCTTTCTAGCGTGTTTTTTTGTTTAGAATTACTATTTACCATGTGTTTTGTTTAATATTTTTTGTTTTTTCCTCAGTTTCCTTTTTTTTTTTTTATCTTTTTATACATGTTAACCAACTTGGATACAACTTATCAAACAGAACAAAACCCATCTCAAATGGAAACGTCTCATATTCAAAAGGAACCTAAAATACAAATTGAACTTTTATTGTTTACCAGGATTAGGGTCACATGATGCACTAATTTATCACAATAGTTTTTTAAATTTCTTTTGGGATTTTGAAGGTGAAGTTCAATGGAATTGAAATTTCCTCTTAGAAATAATTTTTTTTTAATTATTTTCCTTTATCTCCCTTGTATCTTTTTATTGCCAAATAAATTTTGCCGTAGAAATTTCTACGTAGAAGAATAGTACAAAAATATGCAAATTTCGATCTGTTATATGGAAGAAACACAAATAATAGGAACAAATTTGCTAAAAAATATTACAAACAACAGGATGAAATTTTGGATTCTTTATGTAACTTACTTTTTTTAGTTTCTTTATGATTTATTTTTTGTGTTCTCTTATATTTTCGTTAAATATTAATATTTTAGTTTTATTATGATTTTGTTTTAACAAAAATACACAAATAATAGAATTTTCTAAAAATGATACAAAGCACAAACAATAAAAAAAATAAAAAATTGTTACTCCATAACTTAGTTCTTTTTTTAGTTTTCTTATCTTTTGCTCTTTCAAATTTCTTATGATTTGGTTATATAAGTAGTATTATGTTTTGATTTTTTCGTTTTCTTATGATTTGGTGTTAAATTGTTTTAATGAGTTTTTTTTTCCCACTTTATACATACAGAAACCGGTATGTGGAAAAAAAAAAGGCACAACTAATACGAATAAATTTACCAAAAAGGAAAAAAACAAATAATAGGATGAAAAATTATATTACTTCTTCGCAATTTAATATTTTTTTAATTTTTTATATTTTCAATTTTAAAATTTTTGATGATTTTTGTTATAAATTTTGTTAAATTTTGATTTGTCAGTTTTGTTAGGATTTAATTCTTTTTAAAACAAAAACACAACTTTCTTATGATTTGATTTTTAAAGTTTATGATGATTTTGTAATATAAGTTCTCATAATTTGATTTTTCAATTTCTTAATGATTTCATTTTTAAATTGTGTTAAAGAGTTTTTACCATAAATAATAGGAATAATTTGCTAAAAAAATACAAATAATAGGATGAAAAATTAGATTATTACTCTGTTACCTAACTTTTTTTAGTTTTCTTATATTTTGAGTTTTGAGTTTTTTAATATTGTTATAAATTTTGATTTTTCAATTTTGTTATGATTTAATTATTTGGAAAAAAAAACACAAATAACAAGATTTGATTTTTTAACTTTTTCCTTTAATTTTGATATATAAGTTGTGTAATGTTTTATTTTTTTGATATTTCTTATAATTTGATTGTTAAATTGTATTAAAGAGTTTTCTTTCCGTGTGTGTGTGTATATATATATATATATATATATAATCTACTCTACGTAATAACCATAAACAATAATAATAAATTTGCTAATGGAAAATAAAAATACAAATAATAGATAGAATAATTGATTTTTTTTCCCCCAAAAATTTGCTTCTTTTTTCTTTGTATGTATTTTGACCACTTTTTTGTAATTTTATGTATATGCAAATAGTGAGAATGAAACATGGTAGAAGAGAGGTTTTAGGGGATTAGTAATATCTTATGACCAATATCATAGATATTTTATATTATTTTTTTATAAGCCATTAGATCTTTTTCATAGTTCAAAAAATCTGACCGTTAAAAAGAACTTTTTATAATCAAACAAATCTGACCGTTAAAAAATACACGT
>MKEJ01040610.1:0-12720 GCA_001753735.1 Embelia ribes
GTAGAAGCATTACACACACACGTGTCATCTGTTCGTCCGGCCGGCCGGCTGGATCAGACTTGGGCTTGGGCCGGGCTCGGGGCTGGAGTTTTAGTAGCTGGTTGCACTTGGCGCGTTAGACGTGTCCTTGTCCTTATTTGGTTTCGGGATCGAGTTAGGGTCTGAGGTCAAGGCTTTGGTTGGATGCGCATTTGTGGTTCGGAGTAAATATTTTAATTAAATACTTTTAAAAATTATAAAGAGACCCCCAGAGTTTCAGAAAATAGCAAGGAAGTCCAACATAAGATTCCTGATTCTGTAACTCTCAGCCTCATTACCACCCATTATCATCTGCATTAAGGTGCAGATATAACCCCCTCACTGATGGTAATTAAATGCTGAAATTGTAACATTTTTTTAATGATTTTTCTATAAAAGAGGGTTATTTGTCAGCCACTTTAACATAAAAAAGTTTGCCAACACTTTCACTTGTGCACAAAACCATTGCCATATAGCCATTCAAAGAGGATACCGTAACCACAAAGGCTCGACCAGACACCCAGATTGCAACTTTCATCAGAGCATAGTGAGCAGATATTGTACATAGGGAGTCTATTGCCGATACAGGCTAAAAACAACTCGGGTGGCAAACAAATTAGATTTAAGGGGATATGGTAAACTGTGTTCTCATCTGATATTGTGAATAATATAGTGTTTATAATTTTTACAGTAATTTCTGTTTCCAACTTATAAAAAGAATATAAATTCTAATTTATTTCAATTGTTCAATAATAAATTTCTGTTATTTCAAGTTTGTTATTTACAGTTTATTATTATTATTATTATATTATTATTATTATTATTATTATTATTATTATTATATAATCATATTAATTTCTCCGTATTCGTTAACTTAAATAGAACTTGTGCAAGTTTCTATTTTTGAAGTCAAATTTGGTTGGTCTAATTTGATTTTAATTAACTAAGTATATTTCTTATTTGCCCGTTTTAATTCCAAATAAGGAACTTTTGTCTTATTATTATTATTATTATATATTATTATTATTATTATTATTATTATTGTTAAATTAGCTAACTTTAAAGAAGTAAAGTCTTACTGGCTGACCTGATTAGTTTATAATTAATTAATATTAGGGTATATGCAAACATGCACAGCATGTGTTTTAATTAATAAATTATTTATTATTATTTTAGGGGTTTTGCAGATCTGCTTCATATTTAGCTGATATATGCTCATCTAGAGTTTGAGAGGGCTTAGTAGAAATGTCTTCTCTGAGTAGAGAGCTTGTGTTCTTGATCCTGCAGTTCCTAGATGAGGAAAAGTTCAAGGAAACTGTTCACAAGTAGGTTTCTTTTCTAATTCTATGTATTCGTGTTTCCTAATTTTATCCACTTGTCCTTTTGTTTTTGTCCTTCGTGACAAAAATTTACGAGTAATGGCATGCATACAGAATATCGTAGTGTTTGTACAGTTATGGTACATGATTGTCGAAACATAAATCATTTTTCATAATTTATACATATGACTTTTAGATTCCATTTATTTGGGTGAATGTTTTTCCCTAACATTTTCTTCTTTATAAATGGGGTCTTCTATTACTAGGCTTGAACAAGAATCAGGGTTTTTCTTTAACATGAAATATTTTGAGGATGAGGTGCATAATGGGAACTGGGATGAGGTTGAGAAGTACCTATCTGGCTTCACTAAAGTGGATGATAATCGTTACTCCATGAAGATCTTTTTCGAGATTAGGAAGCAAAAATATCTCGAGGCACTGGACAAGTACGCTTTTTCAATAAAATTGAATTTTGTTGTTTTTAATCACAGTAGTGGACATTGTTAGTTTCGTTTCTTTTAGTGTGGCATTAGCGCTTATAAAATGCGGAATCTGGAATTTTCTTATAGGCATGACCGGTCAAAGGCAGTTGATATCCTTGTAAAGGATCTTAAAGTTTTCGCATCATTTAATGAGGAGCTCTTCAAGGAAATAACTCAGCTTCTTACACTTGAGAATTTCAGGTATAAAGTGTGTACTTAACTAATTAGCTTTCTGCTCTAGCTATTAATGGAATGGATTTGATACGAGGGTTCTATATGCCTGCAGGGAAAATGAACAGCTCTCTAAGTATGGAGATACAAAATCTGCAAGAGCAATTATGTTGGTTGAGCTTAAGAAGCTGATTGAGGCAAACCCGTTGTTTCGTGATAAACTGCAGTTTCCTAGCCTCAAAAATTCAAGGCTGCGAACTCTCATTAACCAAAGGTAAAGGTTACGGTATTTGAGTTCGATACTTGGTGGTGTTTAAAGCTAACTTGACTTTCTATAAGTTCGGTTTATGCACGACTCCATTGCGACTTGTGGGTCACGGGTTCGTCCTATTGGAAATAACTTCCCTAGAAACGGGGGTAAGGTTGCGTATATTAGATCCTCCCACACTGGGTCTTCCACATATATATACTTGTGATAAATGTCACAATTACTTGGCTATGGGTTGTAAATTTTTTTGAACTTTTATATACATGAAAATTTCGATATTGAAATTGGACACATTAAGATTGGGTTGTGAAAGCATCTTCCGTTTAGAGTTGTTCTGGGCTGTCTTGGGCTTTGTAGATCCACTTCACTTTTAATGTTGTTGAATTTCCAGTATGCTTTATCGTTGTTTCTTGCTAATGAATGCACTAAGGGAAATGAAACACGCTTTGTCTGAAAACTTGTTTGAAATTGGAAGTGCTTGGTGCCCAATGCAGGTACAAGCAAAGCAGCCTAATGAACCCTTAGAAAACTTTTCAGCATACTCCTTCCTTTATTTTGGGTTTCTGTTCAATTTTGGTTCACTTGCGTGGTCGTCATTTGTTTCAATTGGCACGTTCGCTTATCAATTCGTTGGCCTGTCTTCTGTGGCTTAAGTGAAAATTAACAGTTTCATCATATCACAGCTTAAATTGGCAGCATCAGCTTTGTAAAAATCCAAGACCTAATCCAGACATAAAAACACTTTTTGTGGATCATTCGTGTGGCCAACCAAATGGGGCCCGTGCTCCATCACCAGCAAACAATCCGCTATTGGGATCATTACCAAAGGCTGGGGGTTTTCCTCCTCTTGGTGCTCATGGGGTAGGTTTAAATTTGTCATTCATTTAGATGTAAACTCTGTTTTTGTGATATCATTGTTTTGTAAACATGTTTGAATCTAAATAATTTCAGCCATTTCAACCTACACCAGCAGCAGCTGTCCCAGCCCCCCTTGCTGGTTGGATGTCAAACCCACCGCCTAGTGTAACACCTCATCCAGCAATTTCTGCTGGTGCAATTAATCTTGGTGCTCCTTCAATTTCAGGTTCCACCAACTAATTTGCTTTGATTTTGTTATCTGTGTCCTAAGAATTCCTCTTTGCTCATGAGTTGTTTCATTTCTCTGTAAAGCTGCTCTGAAACATCCTAGAACTCCACCGACAAATTCTTCGGTAGATTACCCATCAGGGGATTCAGATCATGTGGCCAAGAGAAGGGCCTTGGGGATATCAGATGAGGTTTGTCTAGCTCGACTCTATCTGAGTTCAACTTCTGGGATATATAATTTTGTTTAAGCCCCAAATTTACTAATATGGCGATGATTTTATAGAAGTGTAGTCTACTGTAAAAATGAGAATGTAATTATATTATTATTACATACCAAAAATCTATTTGACTCTGCCTTGTATGTTCCATTTCAGGCCAGTCTCCCTGTCAATGTGTTGCCGGTATCATTTCCTGGACATAGCCATAGTCAAGCTTTCGGTCACATGGATGACTTGCCCAAGACTGTTGCACGAACTCTGAATCAGGGTTCATCTCCAATGAGCATGGATTTTCATCCTATTCAACAGACACTACTTCTAGGTGTGTTTTTCAAGATGAAACGGCGAGTGTAATGTGTATAATATTTCCCAATATTTAAGTGAGTCACTGACTATATTATTTTGTGAAATGCATCAGTTGGCACCAATGTGGGGGATATAGCATTGTGGGAAGTTGGTTCTCGCGAAAGATTGGTTTTAAGAACCTTCAAAGTTTGGGATATTAGTGCATGTTCAAGGCTTCTGCAGGTATGACTCGTCTCATTTATTAATATGGATAAAATAAACCCCTAATAACTCTAGGTCAAAAGGTGTGACCCACAAACCTGATCTTTTTGATGGGGTTTCAGGCTGCGCTTGTCAAAGAAGTTGATGTTTCTGTTAATCGTATAACTTGGAGCCCAGATGGTGCTTTATTTGGTATGTAAAACACAGGATGAAATCTTTAGATGCCAGTATATAATCTATTTTGTTACATAAAGCAATATTGTTAGTATATGTGTGATTTAAAATGTGCTCTTACGAATTTTGTCTGTATTAAATAGGAGTTGCATATTCAAAGCACATCGTGCAAATATATTCTTACCAAGGAAGTGGTGATGTTCGTCAACATTTGGAGGTATAATAAGCGAAATCCTTCTAATTCTTGAAAACTCGTAAAAAGTACATATCTGACTATGTTTTATAGTAGTCTAATCTGATTATCTTCTTTATTCAGATTGATGCTCACATTGGAGGGGTAAATGATCTAGCCTTCTCTCACCCCAATAAGCAACTCTGTGTGATAACCTGCGGTGATGACAAGACTATTAAGGTGGTTTTTTTTTTTTACTTGAATAAAAAGTTCACATTTGGCTATTTTATTATCCTTCATTGGAGCAGATTTTCTGAATTTGATGCAAAATTCGCTTTGACACTCCGATCACAGGTTTGGGATGCTGCATCTGGTACAAAGCAGTATATTTTTGAAGGCCATGAGGCTCCTGTCTATTCTGTTTGCCCTCATTATAAGGAAAATATTCAGGTAATTCTGTTCAAGTCGTTTCCTATGATTTACTTCACATTTTTCCGCCTTCAATTATGTATGCCTTGCTATCCTATACTTATTGCCCTTACAAGAAATTCTTTCTTTTATACTGCAGTTTATATTTTCAACTGCCCTGGATGGAAAGATTAAGGCTTGGTTATATGACAATGCGGGTTCTCGAGTTGACTATGATGCCCCTGGGAGATGGTGTACAACTATGGCATATAGTGCTGATGGAACCAGGTTGCTAACTGATCTTGCAATGATCTATTGTGTTTCCTTTAGTAGATTCACTGATGCTAACTTTTATTTTTTGTTTTTTTCCCCAAAATTTCAGGCTGTTTTCATGTGGGACCAGCAAGGATGGTGAATCCCACATAGTTGAATGGAATGAGAGTGAAGGTGCAGTGAAGAGAACATATCAAGGATTACGGAAAAGGTCTACGGGTGTTGTACAATTTGATACAACAAAAAATAGATTTTTGGCTGCTGGTCACGATTTCTCGATCAAATTTTGGGATATGGACAATACCCAAGTGCTGACAAACATAGATGCAGATGGAAATCTCCCCGTAAGTCAATTGGTTTTAGTATAATCTTGAAATGGAATTATTATTATTATTATTATTTTATTATTACATATATGTGTTTGGTAAAATGGTCCTCGAAACTTCTTCAGAAAATATAAACTAAAACCAAAAATTTTCCTTCTCATTTCTGTTGATCACGACATGCTTTACATACAAAACTAGAGAGTAAATGAGAAAAGATGGTGTTGTTCAAATTCTCTTTGTTAACTTCTGTTTTACGTTTGTTAATCATAGGCAAGCCCACGCATCCGCTTCAACAAGGATGGAACTCTCTTGGCTGTTTCTGCTAATGAAAATTGGATTAAAATAGTGGCAAATTCAGATGGCAATCGACTGCTGCGGACGTTTGAAAATCTTTCGTATAATTCATCAAGAGCACCTGAAAACTTGACCAAGGTACCGTTTTCTTTAAACAACAATTGAATATTGTGAAATATACGTGTCTTTGCTAATATGTTCTTTTCTTTAGCAGCCCACCATAAATGCATTGTCTGTTGAAGCTGCTGCGGCCACAGCTGCTTCTACTAGTGCTGCTGTACTTGCAGATAGAGCTTCCTCTGCGGTTGCTTCTTCTGGAATGGTTTGTTCATACCAATTTCCCTTTTCCTTTTTGAGTAAATTTTTAATTGGTTAATACTTGCAATCTTCCATTTTTACTGCTGCGGTTGCTTCCTCTGCTGGACTGTTTTATCTTTTTTGGATAGTACAATGCATACATATTTTAGTATTAGATTAGATATTTATACGTGTTTAATCATGTTAGCATGGGGAAGCTAGAAACATGGGTGATGTGAAGCCTAAAATTATGGAAGAAGCTAATGATAAATCAAAGATTTGGAAACTGACTGAAATCAGTGATCCATCCCATTGCCGGTCCATGAAGCTCCCAGAAAACATGAGAGTGACTAAGGTATATCTTTCACCTGCTACGATGTAGATTCATATTAGTACACCATGAGTAGAGCATGGTCCTTGTTCTTGTTTAGTATTGGAACAGCATTAAGTTGTAATTTTAATGTCTTTATTAGAAAATTATTTCCACTTTGGTTGGCTTTCCATTGGAACAGATTTCAAGGCTAATATATACAAATTCGGGCAATGCTATTCTTGCATTAGCATCAAATGCCATTCACCTGCTCTGGAAATGGCAACGGAGTGATCGCAACACTAGTGGCAAGGTATTTTGAGTTATAAAATTGCAACCTTTTTTGGTACCCAAAAATAAGTTTGTGCTTATAGATGATTATTGATTCATTAGGCAACGGCAAATGTATCACCTCAATTATGGCAACCCTCAAGTGGCATTTTGATGACCAATGATGTAGCAGACTCTAATCCTGAGGATGCTGTGCCTTGTTTTGCTTTGTCGAAGAACGATTCTTATGTGATGTCTGCATCAGGAGGAAAAATTTCTCTTTTCAATATGATGACATTCAAGGTACAGCAAAATGTAGTTCAATGTTATTTGCTTTACTAACATGATTTTTGGCAGCAGTTTCACATTTTCATTTTCGACGTTTTCAAATAGGTTTTGTGGCGACTTTTTTTTATAGAATTTGACCATTCTAAGGATGGCTTGTTACTTACATACGCTTAAAGTTATTGAGAAAAGGACCACATTGTTACCTATTGTAAAGGCTTAGAGTCTTGATTGCTTGCATTGAAATATTAGAGACCAAAGTTAAATTTAATTGAAAATTAGGACGTGAAAAAGTAATTCATCCATTAAGATATATTTCTAGTTGGGTCAATTTTCCTTTCGGATGATTTTCAATCTTGACTAATCAATTTTGCATTTTGGGATATTCAGACGATGACCACTTTTATGCCTCCACCTCCTGCGGCTACTTTTCTTGCATTCCATCCTCAAGATAATAATATTATTGCTATTGGTATGGACGATTCATCGATCCAAATATACAATGTTCGTGTCGATGAGGTATGATGAACCTTTATATGTAGGAGCAAGTTGCAAAATATGTTTTTATTTTTGTAGGAGCATATTACTAATATTTATTTTTGGAAGTTAGCTCTCTGTGCTTTGAAATGATGGGTTCTATAAGCATTTTGTTCTTGTAGGTCAAAAGCAAGCTTAAAGGTCACTCTAAAAGAATAACCGGTCTTGCCTTCTCCCACGTTCTTAATGTGTTAGTTTCGTCTGGTGCTGATGCTCAGGTTTGCAACTGAAATATTAGTTTGCAGAGGGTTCTTCTGATTGCTATTTTATTAGATTAAAAAAGCCTTATAATTTTTTTATGTTTCAGCTATTTGTGTGGAGCTCTGATAATTGGGAGAAGCAAAATAATAAATCCCTACAGATTCCTCCAGGCAGGTCTGCATCAGTTCAATCAGATACACGTGTTCAGTTCCACCAGGACCAGACACACTTCCTTGTTGTGCATGAGTCTCAGCTAGCAATCTTTGATGCAACGAAACTAGAATGTGTTAAGCATGTTAGTGCTTTTTATTTTCTTTTTGCCTTTTTTTGGAAGTACATTTTGTTCTATGAAGGTGCCTTTATGGTAGTGGTAGTTGACAAAAATATCTTGTGTTTTCAGTGGGCCCCTCGTGAATCCACTACCCCAATCTCTCATGCAACTTTTTCATGCGATAGCCAACTGGTTTATGCAAGTTTCTTGGACGCAACTGTGTGTGTTTTTACTGCTTCAAATCTCCAATTACGGTGCCGGATTAATCCTTCTACTTACCTTTCACCAAGTGTTAGGTACTGTATTTTTTTCTGTAGCTGCTCACTCTTTTAAATAAATAGACAGTAATGGCTTCTTTTTCTCTAAACAAAGTTTATTACTTTTAATGATTTTTATCTTCACGCTGCAGCAATTCAAATGTGCATCCGCTAGTAGTTGCAGCACATCCTCAAGAAGGAAATCAGTTCGCATTGGGATTATCAGATGGTGGAGTTCATGTGTTTGAACCCCTTGAATCTGAAGGCAAATGGGGAGTGCCTCCACCTGCCGAGAATGGTTCGGCAAGCAGCATATCGGCTACACCTTCAGTTGGGCCTTCGGGATCAGATCAACCTCAAAGATGATCCACTTAAGTTTATCAGCTTTCTGTCCCAATCAAAAGCATAGGTATGCTTCTCGTTTTGATCCTTTTTTATTTTTTGACGGAACTAAAGAGATGGGCAAGCTTAAAACCTGAGGAAAAACAATGAGAAAGCATCATCACAATTAATTGAGATATGCTGGGAAAAATCTGGCTATGGCATATAAGTCAAGATGGTGGCCGTGTTATTTCTAGTTGTCAATCTTTTGAACTGGCGTAAAAAATAAAAATTTGGAAATAACGTCTTTCCTTAGGTTATCCTTCCTTGGGTCATTGGCTGGTTCGTGTGTTTTATGTTTGGTTGCTTTGGTCCGGAGTTGCCTTTTTTACTTTGTGGAAATGAAAGCATTTTCTTTTGCTGGGATTTGGAAACAATTCCACATTATGAAACTTGTTTTGACTTTTCATTTCAAGTAAACAACATACAATTGAAGACAAACACGGGCCTACAAATGTAAGCAAACATGAAAACTGTTAAAGTATTACCAAACATGCCCTAAGATTCGGTTTGTTTTTATAGACTAACGACCCTGTTTGGCAAGTTTAGTAACTTCCATTTATCCGCTGTAAATCTTTCATAGATATATATCTACTATCCTCTTGCCGATGTTAACACATTTACTTTTTCTTTTTTTTTTTTTTTCCTGTAGTTTCAGGTTTTAAATGTGTAATGTGCTTGATGCAGGGAAGCAGAAATGAAAGGTCTAGTGTCGTGTTTGTAAAGATAGCTTTTTAAGCTGAATTATGTAGGAGTGCTAGTAGTGCTCTGTTAAGAGATTCCATGTAGGACATTGGGCTGTTTTCCCATCTGTTTATAGTTTATGTTTTCCTTGAGTAGATGCCTGTTGTAGGAGTTAAAAGTTGCCGAGGTGCTGGTGACAATGTTTTATTTATTTTTCTTTTTGTAGTCTTGCCAGACATCGAAATTGTTGTTCTCTTTCCACCTTTGTTAAACCTAATGGCACCTAATAGCACAATTTATGTCGTTCTGATCTTTGTACAACTTTTGCTCCCAATCATAACCATTTTTTATTAGTTATTATTTGTTTTTCGCCATCATGTCTAGACAGAGAAGTGTCCTTGCTCTTTATGTTGTTCTCCGACTGTGTTTTGATGCAGTTGAATAGCTCTCTCTCTCTCTCTCACACACGCATGCACATGCATGAATATTTGGATGGAAAATAGTAGACTTTATTAGACAGTTTCTTTTCTGTAACATATTCGTCGTGGGATCAAGATGTGAACAAAAAATACCAGAGTTTAATGTTTCAGGTTTCACTTCAAAAGTTGGAGAAATATGCCTTGACACCATCGTACTCGGTTACATGACAAAAGTATACTTCGAAGCAAATATCAAAAGCAAATGATATAGGATTAGGTGTTTTCACCAATCTGTCATCGCCGATGGATAACACCATCCTATGAACCTTCCGAATTCGAAAACACTTTCAAAAATTGATTAGATTTGTCACAATCTGTCTCTACATTGAGTTCAAGTCAACTGGAGCCTGATTCCTTTGTCTGGTCGCAACATCTAATTATTCAAACTCTTACGCATCAAAATATAACAGGTCCAAGCAAGTCCAACGCATTTACCACCCAAGCTTTCAAACATTCAGGTAGAGAAATACTCGGTATTCAAAATACTCTCGAATTTCATTTCAATGGCTCAAGACCCTCTGAAGCAGGAGAGCCATGACAGCTTAAATCTTATGTTCCAAACAAATATTTACTAAAGAAAAAACTGATTTCAACTATATACACAGCAGCTCCAAGAAGAGCTTAGGAAAACCACCAGCATGGGAGGTCTATCTACATTCCATTATAAAATTTGAAAGAATGCTTCACATGCAAAGCATGTTTCCCCCATACCACTCTTCAGAACTTTATTAACAGTCATTCTCAAGCCAAGCCACTATGTACATAAAATCCATCACAAGCTTTCTGAAATATGAATATATTGCTTCAGGACTATTCCGGGCGAAAGCTAACCAAATGTGGTAGATGAGTTGATTGAAGCTTCTGAATATCATGAGCTGTCACTCTACAAGATTCCAATGAAAGGGACTTCAAGTTTTTCAAGGACTTCAAATGTTGCAGCCCCGCGCCGGTGATACGAGAGTTTGAGACGTTCAAAGAAACCAACATAGTCAGCCCTGTCAAAAATTTACAGCCAACTTATCAGACACTCTCTTGCTTTTTTGATCGCTTAAAATCGGACTTGATTAAAATTTTGGATGTATTCCATACTAAATTGCAATGCGATTACGAGTAATTACACCTAATCACAAGGAACACCAAAGGTTAGTTAATGAGGCTTTGTACCTGAAATCAGTTCCAAGGTTTTATCTGTCAAGCTGCCGTTTTGTGAAAGATTCAAAACTGTTAGTGATGTAAGATCTTTAATGTTCTTCACGCCAGCATCAGTTAATCCTCCTCCACATATTTCCAGGGACTTAAGGTTCTTGAAATCTGAATACATGCACAATAAAATCCCTTTTAGCCCAATACTCGCTGGCAAGTTCAAGATGCATCACAAGGTGGGGTATGCATTGGTCAACTTTTCCGAAACACAATGGTAAGAACACATATTCAACTAGAATCTGAGATCCACAAGATGGGACATATATACTTGAGAATTCCCACATTCATTTTTTGAGAAACAATGAGGTTTCTAAGAATGGAACTCAAAGTCAAACGCATATTAAAAGCAGTAGTATGCGTATATAGAGGTGTGATAAAGGTAACATACTTCGCAGATAGTTCGTCCCAGAATCAGTAATACGCGCACCAAAAAGATCCAAATGAGTCAACCCAGTCAAGCCTGCATTAGAAAAGTGGATATGTTATGGCTGGGCAGAAGACCGATAGAAAGACAAATATTGACCTTAATTTCCACAACTACTTTATGTTAGTTTAAGGGATGACACCAATAAAGGAAGTAATTATTCAAGAACTTACAAAGTTTCTAAAGACTATCAAGATCCAAGCTATTTCTTCAACTTTTTTACATATAGAAACATGCATGGCCACCAACTTGATTCAATATTGAGCCTCGAAAATGAAGGCTAATACTCACTTGTCAGACCAGCTAGTCCAGCATCTGTAATTTGTCGGGCATCCAAATTTAGCGATGTAAGCGAGGACAAACCAGACAATTTCCTCAAGCCACTATCAGTGACAACAGTGAAAGATAGGTTTATGCTCTCTAGATTATTCAAACCTGAGAATAGACCAGAAAAAACAAGGGTTGTTAATGAAAAAAGACATACCATGAATGATACAATACAAATTACTGCAAATGAACTATGTAAAAACTTCGTGTTATCCTAAACAAAGATAATTTTATTTGGCCTTCATCATTTCGTATTTAAATTCCAAAGTCTATACATCAAAGACCAAATCTAACCAGAGATATGATGCAGGCCATTGCTTCCAACCTCTGTGTCAGACAACTCCAAGCATCTTAATCTTTTCAGACCTACCGACACCAAATGAAAAGTGTGTAAGAATTCAACATCTATTACAAAATTACAGGCTCAACGTTTGAGCAACAAAATTAATTCCGAAAGAAATGGCCCAGATACATAAACGGCAATCATTTCGCTGTAGAATGCATGAAAAGGGATCTGTGTTGTTGTTCTTAAAATTCCATATAAAAAATATTATTTTTGCAAGCTTTTATAAAATTCAAAATCAGTTTCTTCCAAGCTACTAATATCATTACATCAAGTGAAAGTAACAAAGACGACATAATAACTATAGCTGAGTTTACCTGTCAGGTTCACCAGCCCCTTATCGCTAACACTACAGGAATCAAGATTTAAGCTCTCCAAATTCGTCAAACCTGCTTGATGGAAGACCAGAAGGATAGTAGTAATAGTTGGTATCCGAAAAAAATTATGCTTGTAATCCTTTATCTAACATCTACCAAATAATGAGAAACCCGGATATGAATAAATACTGCTTTCTGTGGAACTCTAGTTACGAGGACTCTGGCCTACCACATATATTAGTTCTATGTGCGATTATTGACAAAATTAAGAACAAGAGAAATCAGTAAAAGCAATCTACATGCACATTTGACAGATGTGAATGAATATGCAAAAGATCATGTGTATTGTCTCCATGAGAAGTAGACTACAATATGACTATAGTATATAGAGATGGAAAGAGAAGAAAATGCCACCTTT
>MKEJ01040624.1:0-11454 GCA_001753735.1 Embelia ribes
TCTACGTAGTATTCGATATATATGTATATGTGAGTGAACATAAATCAACAACTTGTAACAAATAGAAAATGATACATTCATTCAACATGAAAAGTATGTGAACGAGACTATGAATGAATTACAAATGTATTATCAATGCCACGACAACACTCGAATCTCAAACACAAAACACAAACCACACCTACGCATCCCGCCTACGCACCATGCCTATGACTCAAGAGGAAAGTAAGACTAGTATCTCTACTCATTGTTATAAAAAGTAGGCTCCACGCATGCCTTTTCCTACAATCGACACGCTTGCAGTGTGACGTGAATCATATCCCAACTCTTATGTGTTGTTAATACACTAAGTTATCAGGTTGCTCCTTGCGGAAGTTTTTCGACTCTCACGATAAGGCTCCAAACCTCTTCCTTAATTCCACGCCACAAAGTTGTAAAAGTCGATACTAGGTCCTAAAAAGAAATGGAAAAGGACTCAAACCCTAGCCACGACAATATGCTTTTAAATGATAATTCCATTTCAAATTCCACGCGTTTTATATCACGAGCTACTCTATACTTTTAGATTCTACACTTGCCAACACAATAATTATATGTCATAAATGATTAACGAGTATAAACATGCTTCGAATGAATATGTCATGAATATAATTATGTCATAATAATTATTCCACAAAATATATATGTTACAAAAATGAATATGTCACGAGAATGTCAAATAAAAATAATTGAACAGACGAGGAAAGCAACGCCATATACATGAAAACCCAAACACGAAAATAAAGACATGTCACACACGTCGATATAAACACACGAACTCGAAGAATAAGACTTATGTCAAAACGAAGGCCTTGCAATATATATTCGAAAAATATAATTTTTGATCTCGGTGAACAACCACAACTAGATGATACGGACCGAAAACCCAAAAAAGCTCTCAAATTCTTTTTTTTTCTCTCTCTCTCTCTCTATTTTTCGAAATGTGTATAAAAAGTTATATCACCAAAAAATGTTTCTAACCACATCTTTAAGTTCAGTTTATGCCCAGTTGGATCGATCCAACAATACTTGGATCTATATAACTTAACTTTTAAATCGATCTAACAACTATTGGATTGATCGGACCTACGAGAATTCATCCTCAATCCGAGGCTGCAATTTTAGTGAAAAACTTACGAAATGACTCATAATCCCTCCTAGACATATCCCAAAGCATTTTGCACCTTATGGAATGACATTTAAATGTGTAAAACTCGTCGTACACTTCATAACACATCTTCCAATAAATCCCGACATATATGCCACATTCCCTCATTTCCTGAGGCTAATTCCGCACGAAATACTTCACACGATACACGCGGGACACCAATCCCAGGATATACAATAAATAATATATTATAACTCATATAATTATATTATTTATTAAGCAAAAAATTCATACGTAAATTCAGGGGTGTTGCACTTTGAGTATCGGGTCAGGTTTACCCTATTATTTAAATAATATATTTATATTTTTTTTCTTTAATATATGTCTTAGTTTTTTTCATAATGATTAATATGACATAAGATTTTATAATATTAGACAAATAAAAATCTTTGACAAATATTTAAGAAGAAAAAAAATCACCACTTAATAAACTTAAAGTGTATAACTTTACTTTGTAATGTGAAATTATGATTAATTTTAGTTTCATAACTCATAACAAAGTGAGATTACATAAGAAAGTAAAATTTTTGCATATATTAGTAATATAGTTACATATATCTTATATATGCGAATGTATGTATGTATATATTTATACACACACATATATCTGATTAGCCAATAATATCAAATTACTAATTATAAAAGTATGAAGAAGGTCAATGCTTCCTCCCTTTTCATTATACCCAAAATGCAATTCCCGGCTCTTGAAATTACAGCCGCGAATATTACTTTCTCTCTATATATAGATATAAATAATTTTTTATTTTTCTATTCCAAAAATAGCTTTTCATGAGCAATAAAATTACATTAACTTTTCATCTATTGAAAGATAAAAAAGAATAAATAAGTAATTTGTTAAATTGAAGGTAACTAAGGCATGGAATACATTACTCTACTAACAAAATATTAAAATTTAATATTAAAATTTTATTTTGAAGTCCAAAATATTTTTCAAATAAAGATGAAGCCTATATATATGGCAAATATATGTGACCTATATATGAGCATCTATAGGGAAATAAATATTAATCATGGAGATTATGCTGCCATAAATTTATAAGAAAATTGATTAAAATTTGATATTAATACCGTGACAACTATTTTTCAACTCCACGTGTGAATATTAGACAAAAAAAAATTATTTTTTAATAATTAATTATGATAGTATTTTTAGGTAATATATCATATGCAATAAACTAAAAGCTAAACCTTCACGTAGCTTTAGCCAGGTGGCGCCTTATAATTGTGATGCTTGTTAATTTTAATAAAATAATAGATTAAAATAAATTGAAAGGATTTCAGCTGTTATTGAATTTTGAGAATTGTAACAACAAATTAATATGGTTTTATGTTTGTAACAATAATGCACATATTTACTTTAATTACACATGAATTAGAAATTTAATTTAGAAAGAAGTTACTGATATATTTTTATAAATTATACTATTTAATTAAAATGAATTGAAAGTGTATAAGTTGTTATTGAATGATGAGAATTGTAATAGCACATTAATATGATTTTATATTTGTAACAACAACGCACATATTTATTTTAACTATACCTGAAGTTGTCATTGATTTATGAGAATTGTAACAACAATTTAATATGGTTTTATGTTTGTAACAGCAACACATATATTTACTTTAACTATATATGATTGGAGAATTTAAATTAGAAAAAAGTTACTGATAAGTTTTTATAAATTGCATAATTTATATTAAAATGAATTGAAGGTGTATAAATTGTCATTGAATGATGAGAATTGTAATAGCACATTGATATGGTTTTATGTTTGCAACTCTAACACCTCAAAATTTGTAAATGTGCCCAAAATAGTCAACATATAAAAAAAATCAATTGATTAATTCATATAAACAGTCGACTGCTAAGGTTGGTTATGAAACTTCTTCAAAAAGCTTACGTGCTTATTTACATATATACACATATACATACACACCATAATGGGTGTGTATCACAAGAAATATCCAGATAAAAGAGAGAAAAAGAACGAAGGAGAAGAAAGAGAAAAGGAATCAGCAAACCCACTAGGAGTAGCCTAGTGGGCTAGAACCCAACCTCACAAATAGGAGGTCATGGCCAAAAAAAAAAAAATAAGAAGAAGAAGAAGAAAGAAAGAAGAAGAAGAAGAAGAAGAATAAATTAAAGAGAAATGAGATTTGTGAGCTGTTCGGTCACGTTTTCACCTCGTGTGACATAATTATTCCTTATATCTCTTGATCTCGCTTCCAAAATTTTAATGAAACAGTGTTTTAACTCAAGAACGACTTGAATTACGATGAGTTTTTCACTTTTTGAAAAGAAAAAGTGAGTTTAGTCCAACCCCGACTCTAATTTCTAGTGATAAAGTAATGTAAGTATGGTCGAGAACCTCTAGAAATATTTATGCTAGCCTTGTAAGTGATAAAAATCGGATTTTGTAGTTAAAAACTTGAATTGTCTTCAGTTTCGACTAAATCAGTCAATTGTTATGAAGAAACAGTCGACTGATGTAAAAAATAAATCAATAGATTTTCCCTTACCTGAGAAAATTTGAGTTATGTGTTCATATGTTTCAGTAATTACCACTTCTCGAAACCAAGAATTAATGAATCTATATAACATCATGCCACCTCAGCGTGGTACATGAAAAAAGCTTGAAAGTTATGATGTTGGACCAGATGCGGGTTAGTTACGAACAATAGGTTCTACGATAAGTATTGCATGTGGTTATATGCTCTTGAGTGATGAGTATCTGTTACATATTTTCCCTAGTTACGGGAAATATGTTGAGAAAGTAAACCATGTGCCCTATGGGTAATCTGAAAAGATAAGATTTAGAAATATATTTGGAAGTTATAATTGAGGAGAATATGTGATGTGTTTGTGTGAAATCGTAATATTTATTGGGAAATATAATGCGACTATAATCCATAAAATTTGAAGTTTGAGCCTTCAGAGGCATTCTGAGAATTTTAAGACTTTGAAAGTGTCTAAGAAATATGAGGATGAAAACTATGAATTATAGTGCTTTTTTATTAAGAGGACCTAGGACAGGTTCCACCCTTGTATTTGAGATCTCGATTGAGTCACACACATGGCTCTGGGTGTGGAGGGGTACCAACCAAAATCTTTATGCATAATGTCTCGGGGTATGTGTTCTCAAGTTTTGTATGTTTTCCAATATAATATTACTCCTGGGATAACTGCGTATATGTGTGACTATTTGATTGGTTAAGTGTTTCCATGTATTAGTTATCGTTTTTAATATTGCTCGTCGGAGTAATTCCATCTACCTTTTGTTTATCAACCGGAAGATCAAGAACAATTGAAAGCTATTATATAGAAGCACGAATGAAAGAGTTAGGTGAAGGCAGCTCCCTTTCGGTGCCTAAGATATTTGCTTAATTTTGGTAATATTGTACATATGATACGTGATTGTATGTTTTGTAATTAACAAGGTCAACTTCTCTTAATGTTTTGAAATGATAAGACCTTATATTTTGAAAATAACTCTATGTTTGTAACAACTATGTACTCTATATTAAGCATGTGTCTTCATGTGTAACATGTAGTTAGCATATGTGGGTAGTTTTGGCTATGGCCATCGTCAAAATTATAAGATATTTTATTTAAAATATCACGAGCCTGAAGCTATAGGTCTCAATGGTATGATGGGGTGGTATCAGAGCTAACCAGGTTGTGAAAACTTAGTTAAGCTGGGATGGGTGCATACATATAGAGGTGTGAAGGTGGTTTGAGGATAAATTGCATATACGAGTATTAATGGTATTTATGGCAACACCCTGACATCTTGAGCATACTCTTTGTGACATGTCATATAGTATTCATTCATGACATATATTGATCTTGAATAATTTGTGAATCAAAATACGAAACATTGTAACATTGGTATAGTAACTTCTTTCGAGTTGAACTTTATGTCTTTAATTTCTTTTCGGAACTAAGTATCGCCATTTATAAAACTTTTGTGATTGTTTTAATGAGAAGGTCTGGCGCCTTACCATGTGAACTAGGAAACCTGAGTAGGGAAAGACTTGACCGCTCAATGTATTAGAAGCACATAAGAGTCGAGCCTACGATTTCACACCTTACCGAGAGTGTATCAAATTGTAGGATTGGGCACCGCCCATTTTACTACCTTTGTGAGATACTATCCCAACTTTTAGGCGTTGTGATTTGTGTCGGGGTTTTATGAACGTGTTGTATTTTGTATAGGAGTTTTAGGCATACGGGCTTTATGTTTTAGTATTGGTATATCATTATGCAATTTACATTTACGAGTAGATTACCTTGTTCATCCATGTTGATATCATATTTTATTTATGATTATGTAGATTCATGTTATGTCCAAGAGCATGTTCATACATTTTGCTTACATCGTAGCTTCTTATTTAGCTTGCTGATTAGTAATCTAACTCGTAACTTTTCCATTTGCATTGTTCGTTTATATATTGATTTGTAGGCCCCAATGCAAGTATTGGGCATACGTGAATACTCGAATGCTATGATAGATGACTATATATTTTTGTGATGTTGAAGTTTCAATGTAATATAGACTTGTTATAATTGTATCGCAGCTTCAACATTATCTTGTATAGAACTTGGAACCTTTATGTACAAGTAAATATTTTTGGATAAGCAAGATGCTTAATTTTGTGTATTGTAGACTTGGGAAGTTTGTGTTTTTGTTGCCATTGTATATATATAATCAAGTTCTAGATTTGTATAAGGATATGCGCAAGACTCTGATATATGTATTACATGTGGATTTGTGTATTTTGGAATTTCGAGCAGCTTTATGTATTTCATTATCTACTTTATATTCCTTTGTAGCTCGCGTCCCCAAATTTCCGAAATTCGGGACGCAACAATTTTCTTTATCCTAAACATTTTTTATGCTTTTCCCATACATTATGATCAACAAAGCGAGAGCCCCAATTTGAAACTGTATCCACTTTTGAGTTAGACAATCTTACCCCTCAACTAATTGGACTACAAAAGCTAAATTAGTCCTAAAAAAAAGCACATCCCACCCATTTTTATGCCAACTGTACCCTTCAACCTCTTCAATCCCCTCTCCCTCTCTCCTTAAAACTTCAATCTCGAAAATAAATTGAAAAATAAAAAAATTATATTTAAAATTATTTTTTAGTCAATAATTTTATCATGAACGATGTTAAGTTCTAACGCCTATTGCACACGCATTTCATATGTCACATTAATTAGCATACAACCATGTTGAGAGCAAAAAGGGAAATAGAATAATATTTTAAATTTTAAATGCATATAATTATTTTCAAATACTTACTATATAGTTTTTTAACTTTTAATTGGGTAAAGTTAAATTTGTCCCCTATTACTGGAGTTTCATTTTAGTTTGCCCTATCATTTTTTTGGGGACGTTTTTGCTTGTTTTTTTTTTTTTTGGGAAATCCTATTATGTAATGTTTGGTAAATATTGAATCATCTGATTTTAATAAGCTGCTTCTATTTTTTTAAGATTTTTCTATCATTAATTGTTGAAATAACCTTAATTATACTTATTATATATATATATATATATATATAGTTTTATTTTTTTACAATAAAAATATCACTTTTGTAAACACCAGGCTACTTATCGAAGTAACTTTAAAAATTTCTTCAACAAATACTAGTATTATACTCACTTTTATAATCAACTTTTAAAAGCCAAATGCTTTAGTTTTATTTTAACTTGCATCCTATTCTTTCTGTTGTTTCAATTTGTCTATGATAGTTATTTTATTCTACTTTACCTTCTATGCTTTTTGCTCCGTTTCACTTTGTACCTATATTTAATAAATTTAACTTTAATTATAAATAACAAATTAGATAATAGCCCTTAATTTTTCAAAAATAACTATCTAATTAGATAATAGCCTTTAATTTTTCAAAAATAATTCGGAATAAGTGGACTAGTTACGGTACAGGTAATCCTTTTAACCCATCTTCTTAACTTATTAGATGTTTTTAGTTATTGAGATAACTTTACTAACTAATATTATGTTAGAAAATGCGTTAAAAGGGTTATACGATAAATGATTCATTTTCCCTCTAAAATGCTTTTTGAAACTTATAACTACTAGTTCGATCGTTTGTTATATTTGTTTTTAGTGAAGCCTAATAATTATAGGGGTGAATTGAAACATAGCACAAAGAACAAGAGTAAATTGAAACAGACTAAAATTATCAAAGGTAAATTAAAACAAGAAAAAAAAAGGGCAAATAAAAATGAAACTAAAACAAAAGAGGGCAAATAAAATTAAAGGAAAGATAAGGGAACAAATTAAAACAAGGTATAAAGAATAGGTAGCAATATGAACTTCACCCTTTAATTTTTTTACAATTAATCATAATGTTTTATTTATTTTTCTACAATCAATGTATTATTAGATGTCTGAAATTCTTTTACATTAGCGGATGGCTTCAATTTTGATCACTTTACAAAAATATATTGTAAAAAAACTTTTCTGCTTTTTTATTATTTGGTTTGGATACCATCTTTTTCAACCGTACATAGTTTTGGAACCAAGTTATTAACTCGATAAAACCAAACTTAATGCACTAAAAGTATAGGGATCGTATCTATTGAGCAATATTTTTCACATAAAAAATTTAATGATGCAAGAGGCTCTATAAAGATGTAATAGTCTTTCCGGTTAATATTTTCTAAAATAGTTCTAATAAAATTAATTAAAATTTTCATATGGATTTTGCTCGGAGATGCACTTTGCAAAATTGCACTCTCTGCTTCACTAAATTCTAGCCGTTTACTTGCATAGTTGACGGAAAAGTAGGAGTAGCTGCAAATTGCACTTTTCGTAACTAATTCATGCTTGACTCAAATACTGTTTGATTCCAGTTGGAATACATCTTTGTAATTACATTGAATTCGAGTATTAACATATTCATTTCATTTGGACTCGCAAGTTACGCAAATATAAAATTTTAATATACATGGAAATAATTTTTTAATAATGAAAAAAATACTAGAATCATTCACTTGACTCAAGTCAAGTTCGGGTCTTAGCATTTTCAACCGAGTCAAAATCCAGCTAAGAGTTAACTTATACTTAATTTTTTTTTTAAGTTTCAATATTATTAAGTTGAAAAAAATGCAATAAAGTACTAGATAACATATATCCGGACAATACTACAACTCGCATCAGAAGGAGTTATAATGCAACTACACTAGCACGAATTACATAAACAATGAATACTGGAAGTTAGACTAGAAATACACTAAAAAACACAAACTAACATGATACAAAATAAATAAATATCTAAGACTATATACTATGCTAGAAATACACAAAAACACATAACAGGTTGAATCAACTAAATCGTACCCTAAATAGAGCTTAAACACAAACTCAATTCCAGGATAATAATTTTTGCATCCATAGCCAATGATCTAAAAGTCACCAAATAGATTGATAGTTTATCCTATCTAACATCCACTACTCGACATTCTAATCCAATTACTCCTAGTCAAGATCAACAACCAAGTTCTACCACCATATGCTTAAGAAAAAGGTACAGAAAAATACTTGATTCTCAAGTGTTGGTCCATTAAACTCTTAACCGAGCAATAACGTAGAATGACAATTAACCCAAATACTAAACTATCGATGCCGACCAATAGAATGAAGGTGGATTTACCAAATATGCTACAACTGTTAGTTCACATTTCAATATAGCGTTGAAACAAAAGGAGAAGTACTAGCCGAAACGGAGCAATATGTTGGTACCAAAATCCACCAATCAAAATTTCGAAAAACAGGGAGGGGGATTTGTGTTCTATAGCTCACTCTCTCTACCGATTCCCGACAACACGGTGACATCCACAAATATCAACGAAGAGGTGGCAGCCAAAAGCCTACTTATCATAGCATCTAAGGTCGCCATTCCTCGGTAGCTAAGGGCAGACTAGATCGGATCTAATCTAGCTGGATCGGCACTAGCCTGACCAAAACTCAAATTCGAGTTAGGCGGATTGGGTCGTGATTACCCAGATCTGGCCAAAAGCGGCGGAAGGGTGAGGTATGGGTAAGCGTGTGAGGTGAATAGGGGTCCCGGGGACCCAACCCGGCCCAAGCCACTCTCGATCATGACCAAGTTGGCTGGACTGGGCTAGGGATGGGGTTCTCTCTCTCTCTTTCTCTCTCTCTTTCTAGTTTCTCAACGTGATAAATTTGGTTTTCCAATATTAGATATTTGTAATCTAGCTTATACTCAAATCTAGTCAAGTTGAATTTGACAATGCTAATACTTGGCTCAACTCTACTCTTTAACACGCCTACTTGAAATGCATATCTTGTACAGAAACATAGCTTTAACATAAGAATGATTCCCCATATTCATTGCAATTACTGTCATACAAGAATTATATTGATTTTTTTTTTCAATTTTTAAACATTAACTAGTTTCTCCACATTCACGGGAAGGGCATACGGCGGGGAACCAACATATACAGTGTCGACAAAGATACTAGCCGCGGCCTGGGTGGGGTGATAGAGATCCCAAAATAAATGATCTGTTCTGTTTGAGCAAAATTCAGAAATCGGCACACAAGGAAGTTCTGCCCTTAGGTTTCCGTGCCCGCAACACGCGGATTTCACCTCGACGAATCCTGAAAAACACAAACGGAAGCTTGCGGTAAGTTAATGCATATTGAAATAACATTCTCTAAAAATTGTCCCGGAATTTTGGGGCAATCTAGATAAAAAAAAAAAAAAAAATGATTACTATGGGGTATAAATGGACAACTGATAATTTAAGGATTAATTGAGAAAGGTTAAGCTATGATAAATGTTGTATTAAGGTTATGAGTAGAGTTGTTGTCGAATATTTATATTTTCTTATTTCAACAAAATGTTTATTAAAACAGTTCCAAAATTTCGAATCAAATTATAACTGCGTAATAAATGTTAAAAGGAAAATACCATAATTGGCAGGATTTTGAAGGAAGCTTGTGAATACACCATAGATATCCACGTACGAGTACTCCATGTCATTTAGCTCTAAATTTTTTAGATCGCGTGACATTGACTTTAGACCTTCATTGTACTGAACAATCCAACGATTTGCTTCTTCATTGCAACTATCTTGTGCTTCTTTGTTTTGATTTCTAAATGACGGAGTGCATCCGATTGCTCCAACCCCAGCGATCACAAACTTACGTGCACCGAAACTATATATTTCCTGCTCATACACATCGCAAATTTGAATAACATATGGAAACGAACATGTGTAATTCCGTGAACTTAGAGTGATATATGAAATTTATTGGAGCAAATTATAAACATCATCTTAATTAGGAAATTATAAATCATTATTGATTCGTTTCCATTACACTTTGCCTATATCTTGTATTTCCTATATTGAAAATATTGTATGTTTTAATATTATAAATATCGAGACTGATAATCCCATTGGGTAAACCAAAAATTATTTTCATTATTATCTTATATTGTATCAGAGCCTAAAAATTAAATTCATGTCTAACATCAACTTGCCCACCAACCCCAATCCACCAAATGATTTTCCCACCCCATTCATCATAACACCACCACCAGAAACTAATACTACTTTGAGCCATCACACCTCTAGTCATAGTACTTCGACTATGGCTGGTTTCACCTCGACCCCTGAGCCCGGCCAAATTGTTCCCCTAACCAGTGGACTAAGCTTTCTGCTATACACCATTGTTTTCTCCAATCTTACCACCACAGCAACCGGTTCCCAACCCACTCTACATATGCCTGCCTCGACCTCGCTCGCTTTAATCTCATTTACAAATCTCTCCCACTTTCTTACTATTAAGCTTAATAAAGACAACTATTTACTTTGGCGCACCCAACTTATTCCCTACCTACGCGGTCAACAACTGTTTGGTTACATCGATGGCTCAATACAACGCCCGACACCTTTTTATCCACACCCGCAATCCTTTACCCGATTAGCTACTACTACAACGGTTCCTAGGAATTATGGTCTACTTGTGGATCATTAGGATCTCTAAAATAACATTATCTTGGCCGTACTTATCTTCTCGCTTACCGAGGGCATTCTCGCACTTGTTATTAAGAAGCAGACCCCTCTTGACCTCTGGATCCGACTTGAGACCTTGTTCTTTGCCAGTAGTCAAGTTCGAGTATTACAAAAATGTCGAGAGCTTGCCACTATTCGTAAAGGTGACAAG
>MKEJ01040626.1:0-10158 GCA_001753735.1 Embelia ribes
GCCATAATGCATGATAAATAAAGACAACATGAAATATAATGAAAAGTATAAAGAACTGGTATGAAAAAGGAAACAATAACATATATCAATTTCAGTAGTAGTGTGTATACCAATGTGCTCCAATTAGCATATAATTCCATCTAATGCATCTTCTATCCTCAAACCTATCATCAGACTGACTATGCACCAAGGAGAAAATGCGATCAATGTATATGAAATCAATAGTAAAAGCTACCTCGCCTCGTAATCATCACATAAGAAAATATGTCATAAAAAACTATACATGATTACGAGAATAAAAGGTTAGCCATAGAAGCTACCATACAGCAAATATAAAAGGACATCAATAGCTAATCACTTATATTCTAAACATAATGAAAAATAATTAGATCAAAAGAAGAAACGAAAAGTAAACATCAACATCCACAACTAAACAGGCATAGTCCTACTAAAATTGAATGCAAACAAGAGTTTTAGGTACAACAAATATGAATGAATGCTCTCTACCTAAACTTTAATTCTAAATCACTGTGGCAGTTCAAGTGGCATATAGGGCTCATGCGGATGATAGTCTGTATACCGCTCTGTAAATTGATGACGTCTCGTCATATGGTCCATCTCCTGCAGACGAAACTGCCTCATGTTAATCTCGCGTTGGGTCTACACCACCACCTGTAATGCATGTATGTCATTTTGACTAACCAACTCATAACCCTTAACCTAACTTGTCACCTCGTAATCTTCCTCCACATCTACTGCCTCCCTATGCCTATTTGACAAAGCTTTGTTGATCGTGGTTGCATCAATCTTGGTCTTGAATCTAGGAGGACTCCAATCAAATATGGAAGTACTCACCCCCACGGCAATGATAATCTCTATCAAAATACCCAGAAAAGGAATAGCCCCTTTCGGTAGGGATCTGAAATACTCAATTAGTTGTAAAAACATATGCCTGCAGTAGTCAATCTTAAGCCCGATGCCCATAGCATACATCACTATCAATCTCTAATAATCTACCTCTATATCATGCCTCCACTGTAGGATGTTTTACACACACCGACTTCCATACCGTGATGTACTCATCCTTCCATTACTCGGCCTTAATCAAACTTTGCTCTATTGTTCCTGGCATACACCACTTCCTTGCTCAGCTCGCACGGTACAACCGATGGCCTAGGGATTCTAAACTTGTCCATAAATGTGTTAGGTGTTCCTGGCAATAAAGCTTCAGCATATCCTGGCAACAAAGCCTCAGCTTACACCGCTTCCTTGCTCAGCTCGCATAGTGCAACCGAGGGCCTAGGGATTGTGAACTTGTCCGCAAATGTGTTAGGGGTTACATCTATCCCCTTTCCTCGAACTAAGTCCAAAATATTCTTCGCCTAAATCAATAAGTTCCCACCCATGCTCCCCCGCCATTTACTTCAATGAAAACCTAATCTTAAATCTTTCATATGCATCTCGCTACTTTCTCCTTACCACTAGGCGATCGTTTGGGCACCATTTAATAGTAATTAATCACACAAATCAATAATATTTTCATCACCAATCTACCTAATAAGCAAAAACTCGCAATATTTGCATCACAAAGCAATACAAAACAAAATAAATAGTTCTCTAGTGCCACTATGATGTATTAAGATATATATGTGTGCTTACCCGATATCGATTGTGCACCGAATTGACGAGATTAGTCCATAAGAAAATATCCCCAAATTGCTCAATTAAGCCTAATCTAGGTTTATATTAAGGTACAAGGTGAATATGATGATGTGTGATGGTGAATAATGAAAAAAAGAAGCATATTTGAGATATTAAGGATAAGATGAGGGTAAATCGTAGAGGAGAAGAGTTTGTATAGGAAAGACAAAAAGAGAGATGCTATAAGAGTAAAAATTGAAATACTCGGGATATTTGAATTATAAAACTAAAATGCCACAGTCCGATCGACCGAACTATAGATTCGATTGATCGAACTCAAAAAATATGAGTTCAAACACTTCGATTAATTGAACTATAAGTTCGATCGATTGAAAGACTTTGGACTTTTCCTACTTTTTGATCGATCGAACAATCCAATTTCAAAAAGGCTGGATTTTAACTTAAATCAGTTCGATCGATCAAACCATGGTTTGATCGATCAATCTACACTGGACTCTTTTCGTATTTTTCGTTTTATAGTTAGATTGATCGAACTATTTAATGACTGAAAAGTGATTAAAAATAACAATTAGACCTAAGACACCACCTTCGACTCTCAATTATACTATTCTGTTATTAAAACACAGTATAAAGCTCAGTTCTAATAAAAAATTAGGACTAAATTCAAAAACTTTTCCCTAATTTTTAACAAATGATTTCCTTATTTTTAACAAACAGTAGTATACAATGTATACACACCTCCCAACTAAACCGAACATAGTCCATATGTTCATATCTAAGAAGAAAATGTGACTCGATTTACCAAAGAGAATAAAAGAAATATCAAAGCAAAAAAGCTATGTACAAGAATGCCCTCCATCCTAAAATTACTTGTACGATGGGTCTACAAGACCTATATTATCGGTCGGTTCATAACTGTTGTCACAATATAACTTCAAACGATAGCCATTTACCTTGAAAACTATGGCCCGCACTACCATATGAACCAATCTCGTAAATAATGTAGGATCCGATCCACTTCAACTTTAACTTTTCAGGGAACAAATACAATAAAAAATTATAAAGGACTTTGTCCTCCGTGGCATAAGTTCTCTCAGCGATATGCTTATTGTGCAAGCTTTTTATTTTAGCTTTAGAAATCTTAGCATTCTCGTATGCATTACTCTGCAATTCCTCTAGCTTGACCATGTCTAATTTGTTGTTTTCTCCTGCCGTGGTCAATGAATCATTACACTGTCGGATAGCCCACTAGGCTTTATACTCGAGTTCCACTAGAAGGTGGCATACCTTACCATAAACCAATCTATAAGGAGACATCCCTAAGATGGTCTTGTATGAGATTCGATATGCCCACAATGCATCGATGAGGAGGTCCAACCAACCTTTACAGTTTGGGTTTATCGTATTCTCGAGTATCCCCTTTACTTCACGATTGGCCAATTCAACTTGGCCACTCGTTTGTGAGTGATAAGCAGTACCAACTATGTACCCCATACTTTTTTACTAATACCCAAAAAGGATGATTGCAAAAGTATTTTCCCATTGTTAATAATAGCGTGAGGGGTACCAAATAGAGAGAAAATGATTCTTACAAAAATTTAACCACAACCTTGTGGTCATTGGTACGAGTGGGTATCATTTAGACCCACTTGGATACATAGTCCACTGCCATTAGGATGTACAAGTAGTCAAATAAGGTTGGAAATGGGTCCATAAAATCGATATACAAACAATTAAAAATATCGAGTGTGATGATAGGTTGTTGGAACATCTTATTATTTTTGGTAAGTTTACCAAGTTATTGGCATATATCGTAATTCTAGCAATAGTTGTAAACATCCTTTAACATAATCAGCCAATACAAGCCACTTTGAAGAAGCTTCGTCATACTTTTCTTGGCTGATAAATGTTCCCTACAAGTACCGTTATGGCAGTGCACGATGATGTTGCTAAGCTCATCTTCGTAAAGACAGTGTCGGATAATCTGATCAAAGCAATATTTATAAAGGTATGAACCATCCAAAAAATATTATCGGGCCTTTTTTAGGAATCGCTTCGTATTATTAACCGATCAATAAGGCGGAATAGATCCCATGACAAGGTAATTCACCAAGTCAACAAACCAAGGGACATCATGGGTACTAGTGGCATATAACTGCTCGTCAAGAAAATACTCATTGATAGGAGAAGGGTCATTACTAAGTGATTGGCTAGTCAGCCAAGATAAATAGTCTGCAACAATGTTATTTACTCCCTTCTTATCATGGATTGCGAGGTCAAACTCTTGGACACGTAAGATACATAGCAAGAGCCATGGTTTCGCCTCTTTCTTATAGAGGAGGTATTTTAAAGCTATGTGATTTGTAAAATGGTCACGGGAGAACCAATAATGCTGGAGCAGAATTTGTCTAATGCAAAGACAACAACTAATAGCTCTTTCTCGATGGTAATATAGTAGACCTATGTATCATTTAATGATTGGCTCATATAGTAAACTATGTGCGGCTTTTTATCCTTATACTGCTCCAAAACGACCCAAACCACATAATCACTGCCATTACACATAAGCTCAAATGGTAGGGACCAGTCCGGAGGTTGCATAATAAGAGCAGAGATCAAGAGCTATTTCAATTGTCAAATACTTTTTGCAATAATCTGTCTACTCAAAAAGGACTTTTACCAAATGGAGATGGCACAATGGCTTAGCAATAGCGCTGAAAAAATGAATAAAACATCAGTAAAAACTGGTGTGGCCTAGGAAAGATCTTATATCCTTTACTATGGTTGGAGGTGGAAGCTTCTCAATAAGTTCAACCTTAGATTTATCCATCTCGATCCCTCTCGATGAGACAATGTGCCAGAGCATAATACCTTGTGTCACCAAAGTGGCCCTTTTCTCAGTTCAATACCAAATTTGTATCCTTATACCTTTTGAGGACTCATTCTAAATTATCAAGATACTCATCGAAGCTATCTCCATAAATAGAAAAGTCATCCCTAAAGACCTCGAGTATCCGTTCCACCATGTCACTGAAAATGTTTATCATGCATATTTGCAAAATCGTAGGTGCATTGCATAAGCCAAAAGGCATACATGGATAAGCAAATATCCCAAAGGGATACATGATGTGGTCTTTTCTTGGTTATCGTATGCTTTCTTAATTTGATTGTATTTAGAATAGCCGTCGAGAAAGTAATAGTATGCTTGACCCGCCACCCTTTCAAGAACTTGGTCCAAGAAAGGTAGAGGAAAATGATCTTTCTTGGGTACCGCATTTAACTTACATAATCAATACACATCCTCCACCCCGTTTGGATACGAGTTGGGGTCAATTCATTTTTCTTATTAACAATAACCATAATCCCGGATTTCTTGGGCACAGCTTAGGTCGGACTCACCTATTTGGAATTTGGAATTACATAAATGGTCCAGGCATCTAATAGTTTGATGACCTCCCCTTTGACTACCTCTTTCATGTCAGGATTTAGCCTTTGTTGCATTTGATGTACTGGTTTGGCTCCTTTTGAGGTATGTCTTATAACTACAAATCAAATGACTTATACCCTTCAAATCCGCTATAGACCATCCTATATTATGGTGATACTTGTCAAGCATTCCGAGCAGAGCATTTTCCTGCACAAATGTGAAAGCGAGAGATATCATTGCAGGAACACTTTGCCTTCACCTAAGATGATGTGCTTAAGCTCCTTTGGCAAGGGTTTTCTTTCCGAAGTGGGAGCCTTCTCAGTAGAAGGAAAGGCCTTGATGCTAGGCATCTCGATAGGCTCAAATTTAGGCTCTCACCTATTAGTGAAGTGTATCGGCTCGAGTGCCTAGCACTTATAGTCAGTATCCTTTAGACCATGCATACTCTCAAGCACTCTCTTCTCAGCTATCTATACCTCGAAATGTTCTGCATATATTGTTTGAACTAAATCCACTTATTCAAAGTAGTTATTACTATCCCGAGGTGTCTTATTAAAATCGAAGACATCCATCTCAGTTTTTATATTCTCAAAAGATAGTTTCATAATTTCATTCCTATAGTTAATTAATATATTTGACGTAGGTAGGAACAAATGCCCTAGAATTACCGAAATATATTTTGTTAGGTCAGGTATTACCTGTGTGTCTAAAACTATAAAATCAACCGGATAGTAGAATTTTTTGACTTGGACCAAAACATTCTCAATAAATCCCCTAGGTGTCTTCACCCAATGGTCAGCCATTTGAAGCACAGCTCGAGTTGGCTTGAGTTTACCTAATCCTAGCTGCTGGTAGATATTATAAGGAAGTAGATTAACATTTGCACCCTAGTCGAACAACGCAAGGCTGATTTCCAGTCACCAATCACTATCGGTATTGTTAGACAATCGGGATCCTTACACTTTATAGGCATATGTGGATTGATGATGATACTAACTTGTTCGGTAAGAAACACCATTTCTTTTACATTCAGTTTCTTCTCAACCATGCATAATTCTTTTAAAAACTTAGAGTATGACGGAATTTGTTTGATTGCTTCCAAAGGGGAATATTGATTTTGACTTGTTGTTTCAAAAATCTCTTTTTGAAGAACAAATTTTGGTGGAGATAACTATTGAGGAAAATGTTCAAACTATTCTCCCTTTCAAATACCAATCACTTTCTTATATTCCAACTCCTAATTCAGTCCCGTAGATGTTTTCGTAAAAACAACTCAATTTGGGGGCCAACCTGAATGTTAGAAGCTTGAATAAGATTATGATTTACATCTATAAGTGCAAAGGCGATTTGATCGATCAAACTATAGGTTCAATCGATCGAATTCCTTTGGACCTTTTTCTCACTTTTTTTTTTTTTATACTTGGATTTATTGAAGTCATGAAAAGCCTCTAAACTTTCAATATTCTCCACTCTTCTTTTAGGAAATTTTCAATCACTCCTAAAAATAGTCATCGCATTAACTTGATCATATTGTATTTGTTTTGATGGACCAATTTTAGCCAATTGCACCTGTTTTATGGGTGTGGTTTGAGTTGTGTGGGCAAACATCCTCCTCCCAGTTTACCGAGAGCTTTAATAAGCTNNTCCCTTGTTTACCAAATTTTCCAGGGTGGGGAGGGCTACAACATCCCTACTCCCCACCTGGCTCTACAACTGGTCCCCATGTACTTGTTTAAAGTTAACTTAAGAATGGAATAGATAGATATCTAATATCATGTTTGAATATTAACAAGAATAGATTACTTCATAGGCCGGATACCGGCATGAAACATGGACCCAATATGTAAGTCAGACAAGATTTTAGCTAAAGATAGCATCATAGCAATACAACTAGCTCACTATCCATGCTTAGAATGGCCACCTTTACTCGAGATATAGTTGCGTTTAGTGTAAGGATTTGTTGTTGTGGTAAAATGTGATGGAAAAGTTATTCTTGCGTCAATGATGTTTATGAAAATATTTTTTTCCCGTCATATTTTTCAACGAAAAATCCTAATATCAAATGGAGCGTAGTATATATATACTTGGTAGTTATTTTATAGAATAAGATGGATGTATTGAGAAGGGAAAAGGTTGAATTTCTTGAGCTTTAATTTTCTTATTTTGTTTGGACAGGAGGGAAAAAAATGGGAAAACTCAATGTAAAAGCTTAGCATAAAAAGATATCAATATGTTGCTGCAACTAAACAAGTCCCGAGAGTATTAAATTTAAGTTTATAGTAACATCTATTCTAGTTAAAAAATATACATAATAGGAAAGAATTTATATTTTGTTTCATCTCGATGTAAGTTTTTTTGTGCATTGGAAAATCTAAATGGATGAATATGCGTGTATGTTGTTATCCCACATGCGTAATATAAACATATCATGTATCTAAATTTCATGTGGAAAAACTGATAGTCCTTGTATATGTAAAGTGTACTAGAAAAGAAAATTACTCTTTAACTTGTACGTTCGTGAAAATGCACACCAGATAAAAAGAGAGAGGAGAATAAACGGCAACTGTATATTGTGAAATCAAGGGGGCTTGAATACTCAAAATTAGTGTTTCAAATCGAGAGAAGGGAACCCCAATTCTCATTTAATTGGACTCTCACGTACGTATAGGATATAAAGAACTGCTTTAAACTAAAATTGTCGGATCTATATATCAAAACTAATCCGACTGAAGAAAGTAAAAAATGATGCACACAAATCGAATTGTTTATTAACAAATTTGGGCTTCGCTTGTTAAGAGCTGGTTTATACCATCTTTTAACTAATTATTAATTAGTAATTAAAAATTTAAAGTAAAGATTTTAGTTAATATCAACTGCAAATTAATTAAACCTAATGAAAGGTTGTTTAATGATTCAAAGGCTTGACAAAAGGGTTTTAATTAACCGCATGATTTAATAATATGTGTGAATATTGCATATAATCTATTTAGCCTACTTAAAATGGCTATTCAATCAATCAATTAATTGCCTAAATAGAAAATAAATCAGGGATTAATTAAACCTAATTAAAGGGTAAATTAAAAGTTTTTGTGCTTTATTAGTGTTAACAGTCCTATAGTGGGGCAGTAACATGGCAACATATATACCAACTTGTGAGAGTATACAGACAAAGTGGGCATGTGTCACAACTACAGCAACGACGGCAAATGGTTAAAGGGAACTTCAAATACCAGCCATTAAATTAAATTGTGCGGTCTACAGTAAAAGAAAGCAATTGTGAGCAGTTGCTTGAATGGTTATAAATAAAGGCAGAAGAACAAACCGGAAGAAAGGCATCGATATACAATCCCCAACACGGGTTCTATATAGGAGTAGACGTAATTTAATTTTAGGAGTAGCAGTAAATTAGTTCGAAGTCATCTCGATACTTGTAAACCATCCAACAGTTGTAATTGAAATGATTCAGTTGAGTAATAAAAATATCTTTTGTTATTCAGTTTATTTCATTATCTTTTACTTTGAATAGTCATACACTACCAAAGAAAATTTGAAACTAAAGTAGAGAATAACATTCCCCTTATTTTGAGTTTTCAACAAGTCATTCCAGTACATATAGAAGCATTTCCTGGCAAGGAAATTGTAAAACCCTCGAATCAACTCTCATGTAAATAAATAAGTTAATCAAATTTTGATATTATTTTTTTTATAATTTTATATACGATAAGTTGACTCGACGATGCTACTACTAAGAAGATTTTACATAGTAGTTACCAAACCCCATGCTCTACACCATAAATGCACACAACTCATACATTGATAACCATACAGCACAAAAGCCCAAGTAATATACAAAAATATAATCAAATTTTGGGCAGCATCTCTCCATAAAGTACACATACCAAATTTAAACTTTACAAGTCCCTTGAAATATGATACATATAAAAGCGCCTGCAATGGCTAATACATCCAGCACAACCCACAAAAAAAATAAATTAGCATATATACACTGCCCCGCGGCATAAAATAATATGAGTACATATGTCCGAAGTAAAGATAGACATATATACCACTAGTAGCCCAGGTCTCGAGCTCCGTCTAAGTCCACAAAAGTAACTGCAACTACTGGCCTCCACTCTATACTCCCTGACGCTTTGTATCCTCAACCAGGTCCATATGTGCATGCAAGAACAACAACAGACGAGTCAAACATTAATATACTTTACATGTCAATGTGAAACTATACTCAATAAAACAGCTGAATAAAACCCTCTCACACACCCATAATAACACACCCAGAACTACATTAATATAAAAAATACAACTAACTCTCAAGTAATATATCGACCGAAGCCACAGGAAAACATGTAGACTAACTACGATATGCAACTACAAGTATGGTCTAAAGCCCAAATGGAAGTATAGCAATGAAGAGCCAAACGCTTCAAGAAAAACATCATCATCCCCATTATTGAAAGAATCTCAATCTCATATATATATCTGAATCTCCACGGAACTGGCGAACACGATCCGGAGCAAGACTCACATCTCATGAGCACCTCAACTGGGGAATACAACATCCATTCTAGGAATTCTCCCTTCTAGGACCAGCCCCTTCTGGGATTCGAGGAACAACCACCACCATGACATGTAAAACACACAACATAACATAGTATATGGGTCATGTATCACATGGCAAGAAATACAAGTAATATCTCATACAATTACTCAGGTATCTTTCCTTGTAACTACTTGAAATCAACTACAATATTATCATAGTAAAATAAAGACATCTATAAGATAAGAGTGTCTGACTCGTATCTCATCCTAAAGTACGATAGGTACCAATGCATAAACCCTCTATTTACGTACTCCTCTCAGCTCGTAATGCAATAAAATACTTATAAATATTCCAAATATGTATCCAAAATACTCTTTATACCCTCTCATATATCCTGGAAAATATTGCCAGCTCAAATACTATTTTACGTAGAAATAACTTCTCCAACGCCCCCTCCCCCCCCCAAAAAAAAAAAAGCTTTTAATTTCTACCATCTTTATTTTCTCTCATA
>MKEJ01040632.1:0-13682 GCA_001753735.1 Embelia ribes
TACACCACTTTGGTGTGACGGTTTTGCACTGTGCCTTGAATCTTACTAACTCATCTCATTAATCTAGTATAACAGTACACCAATTTGGTGTACCGGTATACCACTGAGTATCGTTACACCACTTTGGTATGATGGCTTCCAGTGTGCTCTATACCAGAATCCGCTTTCTCACTAATCTGGTGTAACAGTACACCCTCCTAGTGTACCAGAACACCTCTGGCTAGAATAACTTTTTCTTACTAACAACCAACCAATAAAATTTTCTATTGGGGTGTTTACCAACACCCAAGGGTTGAACCCTGTAGTCGTAATGGCAAACACTACTATCATGGCATATAATGCAAAACAATAATATTACATCATATAATATAATATTATTAAAATACAAAAAATTCTTTCTGAACTTTTGGGACGTTACATGTGCGTTAAGCACATTTAGAAAATGCAACAAAATATCCTACGTTGATGGATGAATCTAGTGTAATTGAAAAAAATCACCTTAACTATGGTTACTAATAGGACAAGCATGAAGTTAGCCTTGCAAGTGTGGAATTGTGGGGCCATATTTTAGAATCTTGTGATTTTAAGCTTAATAGTTTAAAAACTGAATATATGTAGTGTTATTTAGGTAGATAACCTATAATGAATCTAAATGTAATTAATTTAGCTAGGGAGGTAGTGCCAAAGACTGATCATTTTTTATATTTAGGATCAATTTTTCAAAGTAACAGTGGGATAAAAAGAGATGTCAATTTTAGAATCTAAGTAGGATGAATGAAGTGTAAAAGTGCATTCGGAGTTTTATGTGACTGTAATATGTCACTACGGTTGAAAGGAAAATTTTATAAGACCGCAGTCGACCAACTTTATTGTATGAAAGTGAGTGTTTGAGTTACTATAAAATAAGATGAATATAGTAGAGATGCGTATGCTGAGGTGGATGTGTGGTAAGCAATGACAGATGCATATAGAGGCAAGGGGGGCAATTGCCCCTTTTGTTCGGGCCAAGAATTAAAAATTAATTTTTTTATGATTAAATTTTTTTTATTTATAAATAAAAAATATATTTATTTTTAAAATTAAATAAAAATTTAAAGATGGTACATATTATGATAGGCGCGCTGCACTCATAAACAGAGGCCAACAGATTTGAATCCTTGACTATCATTTAAATTCTTATATTCTAGAGCTTTATTCCTTTAAATCATTTATATTGATTGTTAAAAAAATTGGGCTAATATTATTTTCTAGCATATATACGGATTATTATTTGTGTGTTGGCCTTATAATTAGTGATTTACTATAATACTTTTATATTTATATAATTTCAAAACTATTTTAAAAAATAATTTAGTTGTATTACATTTCCTATCTTACTATCATTATACATTTTTATTTTCTCTTTCTATATAAGATATTTTTTTATTTTTTTTTTCAAAAACTTATAAACTGATCTTATTTATTACTATAATTTATCAAAATTAGATAATTCTATTTTAATATCTTGATAAAGTTTATCATATATTTAAAAAAATTATCGTACTTTTGATAAAATCTTTAATTTTTTTTATTAAAGTGTATATAGAGTTTCAAACTAAAATATGACGTAAAATTATACTTTTGATGAGTTGAAATGAGTACTAAAACAAATTTAAGATTTTCACATTTTAAAAATAATTTTATTTTTTTATATATAGATTTTGCTCATCTCTTCTATTCAAATTTCTGGATCCGCCCCTATTAAAATCTATATAAAATAAATAAGTTATTAGTGTATTCATAGTACGGTGGTTTAATAACGGTTTTGGCTGTTATAAATGGATTTTAGAAGATTATATTGTCGAATTTAATGTCAAAGCCTCAAAGATACTTAAAAGAATCAAAGTAAATAATATGAGGCTGTTAAAAAGTAATCGTGCCACAACAACACCGTGTTTTTGGAGTAAGAGATAACTACTCTATCGGGAGATGATCAATTTGCATACCCATAAAGTAACTATTGTGAATTAAGTATTATGAATAAATTTCCCAACATTTTCCAACTTTAGTTTTTTGCTTGGTAAATGTTAATTTAGAATAAAAATGTGGTTATAGAAAAAGGGCCGAAAATAAGAGGAAAACAATAAAAAAGTCAGATAACTTGAATGACAAAAAAATATATATTTTTATTTTAGAAGATCGCCAGTAATGTCTTACTAGCATATCTAAATACACTTATCTAAAAATCCCTACTGTTATGAGGAAACTAGTTGATTGGAATTGTACTACTAATTCATTATCTTCTCATTAAGTATTTTATTATTCAAATATTTTGTACTTATCTCCTTATTTTCCTCCCTGTTCTGTTTATATTGGGAGATTTTGTATCACGTTAAATATATGATTGGACTAATATTTTTCACATTAATTCACTTTAAATACTATTCGCATTATAACATTTAAAATAATTGATAAATATTTTTAAGATATATACCAAAGTCACACAGTGACACGGCTTGCGGTGGCAGAAATTAATTATTCTTCCAAGATATTAGCTTCACGGACTTTACAATCAGTCACAAGAAAACTCATTTGCATAAATTTCTAAAATTACAAAATCCATTTATTTACTTGCTTTTCATCCTGATCCGGAAGGTTGCAAAATAAAGATTAAGGTAACAAATGCAATAATTTAAAGATAATTATAGAAAGAGAATAGGTGGATAAAAGCAAAACAGTTGGAATTTTTCTCAGCTTATAGCTTTTTCTTTTCAAAACAAAGGAGCTAATTAAATCTATGTGGAATCTCAATTTCTATCTTGGAGGACTTAATTTTTTTTTTTTTTTGTCTCTCCTGTATATTTTGAAGATGAACGCTATTCTGGGTTATTATTTATTCAACTTCATTTCAACCAGTTGTTTTCATTTGAATTTTCAACAAATATTATTTTGCAGTGAATTGATTAATCATTTGTATTTTTAAGCATTTTTTTTGCAAATATTTTTTTGTTCTTTCCAAAAATTTCAATGAAAAGGGGCAATTTTGGAATATCACAGCTTTTGTAATAGTGTGAGTTAACTCAAAGTCAACTCAGAGGGCTATATGTTAGTTTACCAGAAACCTTGAGGAGGCAATTTGTAATTTCAGAAACCTCTAGGTGTAAATAAAATTGTCAAATACTCATGGGGGCAAAGTGTAATTTACCCTTTTCTTTAATAGAACTAGCATGCTATATTATATATTAAGATGAAATACAAAAAAAAAAACTGCTTACTATGCTAATACTAATAATGTACTTTGATTTTTTGTAATTAAATATTATGTATTATTTAACTTTTTTATTTGACCACGCTATTTAATATTTTCAATTTGCAACTACTTCATTATATTTCTTCAAAATATTAAGCCAAAAAATTTCTCAAACCAAACTTCTGTGATTTTAATTAAATTTTGAATTTAAATCAATTAGCAAAGTCACCTAAACTTATAAATTTATTTATTCTAAGCTTTTCTTTTAATGAAATGGTTGAGTAATTTGTGAGTTGCAAACAATTATTAATGTTGATCCGAGTTAAAAATGTGTTAATGTCATAGAATTTGTTGTAACAGTCAGAAATTCCTTGACCAATCGACTAGAAGGAAAAATCAGTCGACTGAATAATCAATCAACTGATTAGTAAAATATGTCAACTCATTTAGTCGATGAGGTATTCTGAGAGTGACATCATCCAGACAAGTGGCAAAACTCCCACCACATGCCAGAATTTCAACATGTGACAATTTGGCCATGAAGTTAGAAATCAGTCGATTGATTTCCTAAATCAGTAGACAGACTCAGATGGTCGCTACAAGGAATCTGAGGGAGAGGTAGTGTGTTATGATAAGGCAAGAGTATGATAAAAAGGTAGAATAAGTGAATAATATAACATAGTGTTGATACCCAAGAAGTGACTATATAGACGTGGCGTAAATACTCTGACATACCAGAGATGGATTATGTAATTAAAATAATATAGTATTGTTAAGTGCCCCAGGATCTATGGGCATATTAGTAAATAAGAAAAGATCGATTAAATGGTCGACATGATGTAGTATTAGTCAAAGCAGCCGATAATTTATGTATATATGCTTTTTCCAAACTTAGGAAGTTAACTTAGTACTCTGATATACCATGATAATTTAAAGGGAATGATAAGGCAGGAGATTAGCAATAAACCTAAATGCTTTGAAAATTGGGAAACTCCATGAATAGTCATCCCCCCCTTTAAAGAAAATATGAGAATGTTTATGAAGAAACTAAAGAGAAGGTAAGGTCGATAAGTGGATGAAAACTACTGACCACAGTACGGAGACTATTGGTTAATATCGAGGATTTAATGAGAAGAGCCTGAGTTATTTGGAAGAAATCGGTTGAACAATTACATGTGGAGACCCAGGAAAAATTTGTTGAATGGTGAGTAATAGTAAGGAGCTTTGTTAGGAATTGATGTAAGATTGCACCAATATTTAGACTAAGCGTTTGAAGTAAGAAATACTATGAGAATCTAAAGGTAAGTATGTTATTTAGACCCATTTAAGAATGGCATTGATTAGTCTGGTGAGTAAGTGTAGGTACGAGAGAAGTTTAATTTGGCTTTTTTCTAACTCTTGATATGAATTTATGAACGTAGGACGGAAGGGCCTAAAATAGATTGAAATTTCTCAATGGTGGAGGGTTAAGATACGCAGATCTTAGAAGCGGTGATGTGTGGTCTAATTGGGTAACATTCGTTATGCATATAAAAGCATTAAGAGAACTTTGAGTTGTTAAGTTGCATTGGCGATATCATAAGAACATTTATGCATATCATGCATGAAATCATGAATAGGCATACATCTTGAAATTTGTAAGAAAATAAAGTGAATATTTTTCATCCACCATAGATACATGGTGCGGAACGGCGATGTAATTCGTTAAGTAGCTCAAAAACAGATACCTATGGAAGCTTTGAGTGTGAGTAAGAGTTAAGATATTTGCATATGAGTACGGATGTCTGTTAGGAAACATTCTTTATTTTTAGCAAAGACAATCCTTTATGAAGTTTAAAAACTTAGAACCAAGATGGTCCTTATAAATTTCAAAATTGAGGATTGTTGAAACTAAACTTAAGGGACATACATCTTTCTCCTCGAACTTAATTTGGTAGGGTCATACTAGTTGTTCTGAGTGTAAAGGGGTATCTACTTGTGCATTAGCTCCCGAGGTACGTGTTCTTAGGCCTTATGCATTAAAATTCAGGGGTACGTATTCTCGGGTTTCGAGATATTATCTTCTCGAGCGTCATTACATTTTGACATATATTCATGGGCCCTAATAAGTATGAGTTGACGTGATTGCGAAGGTATACGGAACGATGAAAAGAAAATGAGATTTTCAAATAATTTGGTGTTGATAAAGAAGAATTTGTTAAGTGATTATGATTTTGTAAAAGTTTTCTTAACTCAAAAGTTATTTTGATATCTTAATCGATAAGCATGTTATTTTAACTTGAAAAATTCCCTTAGCATCTACTATGTTTATGTGATTTGGAAACTAGCAAACAAGAGAACTGTGAATGTTTGATCCTTCTTTATGTATGATCACTTGCTAGAAGATGATGGAGGAATGAAGAGTTCAGTAGGGGAGTTATAGTTCTTGAAGGTAGTTTTGGGCCTCATCAGCCTATTTGAGTTCATGTACATATGTAAGATATATCTAAATAGTTATGATTGTGGTAGTTATAAGCAACTAGACTTTTATAATCAGTGTAATTTTATGACTTTAGTTTTGTAATATAGTAATGTAAAAAAAGTTGAAGTTTTGTTTTTCAAATTAGTAACTTATACCCTTTTATATATTATGGTGACATGTTGCATATAGATTATGTGCCAGGTCCTACAGGATTTGAGGCGTGATAGGATGGTATCAGAACTAACCATATTACGTTGACCTTTGTTGACCTTGGGTGATAGGTTAATGTAGTATTGGTCGTAATTAGATAACAAATGGAGTTGGGCTTAGACATACCGGATTGCTTTTTATTAGTTTTAGAGATGTATGCAATAAAGGAAGGTTTGAATTTTTAAATCTCCTACGCTAAGTTGAACTCGTTAGGAATAATGACCCAAAATGAGAAGACTTTTGAAGATTTAGAAGTCACATGAGAAATTAAGTTATTGAATAAGAGATTAGGAGTTTATGAGGAGAAGATATATAGTTCGATTTAGTAAGGGACATAAGGTATTGACAATTGAGCAAGTATGGATCCAAGATAAAAGAGCACGCCTTTGAAATTTCTACAAATAAGTTTTGATAGGAAAAAGACGAAAGGCTGGCAATAATAGCAACTTACTAGGCCTATAGTAGAGGGTCTCTGCACAAATTCACTCCACTATGGGACTGGGACAGTTGATAAAGCTCTTGGCTACTGCATGGAGTCTATGGTACAACGATAATGACGTTAGAAATGTGACTGAACCTAGAATGTGTAGAACTTTACTTAGCAAGTGTACTAAGGTATTATTGTAGTTTTCTCGGTAAGAACACCCAGTATCAATCTCTCAAAGACTCCTATACGTAGTGGAAATACTAATAAAATTCAAATCACACAATCTTATCGTGTAAATTCATTTTAAAATTATTAAACAAATTAAGTTAATCCTACTCTTACTTTCTCCATGGATTTTCCCGATACTGGAAAGCTTTTCTACTACAACTAAATTTGCAATTTAACAAATAAAATGAGAATAAAAAAATAATAATCTTGCATATGACAGGAAATTCGATATATTAGTTTCTGCCCCTAATTACCCTAAATGATGAGTTCATGTTGAATTAGTCTAGAAAATCACGAAGCATTTATTATCTTATTTATTTTGATCTAGTATCCCAGTGGGAGCGTGTCAGACTCATTAACTATGCTTAGATGATTTCTAAATTACCTCAGATAGGGTCAAAACTTCTAGATTTTTAGACTAAAATAATTTATCGGATTAAGATTCCCTTAAATGATAAGTACCTACTAAACTTGTCTAAAAAATTATGGATGTTTCTTATTTAATTATCTCGACCTAATATGCTATCAGGAGTGTGTTAAACTCCATAACTATGCCTAGGCAATTTCAAAATTACTTCCGACAGTTTCGAAAATCCTAGATTTTATAAGTCAATTTTTCTAGCTTAAAATTTATGAAAAAGTTCTCATTAATTAAGGTATTCAGGGGTACAACTAACCTATTTTCATCCCCAATGCAAGAACTAAACTAATCTAACATAATAACATAAACATAACAACATTTATATTAAAGCATAAAAAAATGTAGACATTACAATAATTAAATTAAGACTTGAGAATGAAGACATGGCAAGTAATTTAAACAAGACATGAAAAATGTAAAACATTGCAATTAATTAAAAACAACAATGATAATAAATAAAGCATGAAAATTAAATAACTTAAGCAATAATTTAAGGAAGAAATTAACTTATAAACTTGGATGAACTTTGAAATTAAAATTACAACTAGTGAAAGAAAATTTTTGTCCTTCTTCAACCCAAAACAACAACAAAAATAAAAGAAAAGAAGAAGAAAAAAATCGAAAAGTTTTGAGAGAAGGGAGAGCAAAATTGCTCCCCAAAAAGAAAACTACAACTATCTAATGAAGTTTAGAATGACCCAAAAAATGTTCAAGAGTTGAATAAGCCTTTAAGGTTGAATGTTAACTTAGCTATAATCATCAACTTTAACCATCATCCAAGCTAGTCTTTGGCCGGTGAGAGGTGAAATTGAGTGTTTAGGCTTGAGTTGTAGCAACAAATTAGGTATTAGATGATGGCTAGCATAGGTGGATTAGGGGTGAGGTTAAGTGTTAACAAAATAAGAGTTGATGAAACTTGAGAAAAAAAATCTGAATCCAGTACTTTGATCGGTCGAACCATCCAAATATGCAAAATTAGGCCAGCTTGTTTGCTTCAATAATTCTTCAGTATAATTAATTTGTCAGTTTTTTTATCTTCGTCTTTCAGTATTCAAACGGCTTATCTGATCGTAGATTCTCAACAAATCCCAGCAGTAGCTATCTTGGCCAATTTGACATCGATTCTTGAAAAGCACGTGAAAATCCATAATATCGAAATAAAGCACATAACATGCATCAAATGTCAAAAAATTTTAGTTATTAATCAAGGCTTGCACTCTTATTTTATATAATTTTATATAGTAATCACACCTCCTACCTAGACATTGCTAGTCCTGAGTAATGAAAAAAAAAAACAATGAATGAGTTTGAAAATTTTTAATAATACTCAAGACACTAAAATATTCATGAATTTGTTGCTTAAGTCAATTTGTTAACTCGGTCGTCCATCCCGAATCCAAATAAACACAAATTTAATCAGGTTCAAATTGCATCACCTAATCTCGATTACTCAAGGAAAATCAAGCTAAGCTAGAGTTAATTCTCTATGAATTAAACAGACCACTTATGAAACCAATTTATTTTTTGAAATATGACTCAAAATAAATTTTTGGAAGGATACTCAAAGTAAACTTTCTAAATTTCAAATTTTAAGTCGATTGTCAATGTAACATCATTCGACTTAAATTCATAACCCCATCTCTCCGGTGATGCTCCATTACAAAATTTCAATAGTAGTAACTTATTTTCTCTTTTTTGACCCCTTTTTTTTCCATCCATTTTTTCTTTTATTTATTTATATTTTTTTTCTACCATCGTCGGACTCTGTCATCTCTTCATCTTCAACCACTTTTAGCCTTTTGGCTTTTGATTTTATAATTTTGAAAAGTGATGTTAGGAACATGTATCCTTTATAAAATGAATAAGTCGAGTTATTTTTTTCAAAGAAATTGGTTCATAAGGTTTTAAACTAAGTCAAAGAGCTTTCAAACTTTACTAGATTTTCGAACCCAATGTACTTGTATGGCCATTAAGAAAGGGATAGTAAACTAGTCCTACATTTTATTTTATGCTATAACTTGAAACATGTTAGTGTTTTCGTGAATTTTTAGAACTCATTACACATGCAATAGTTATTCTTGAATCCTCCCAATCTAATGTTTATCATTTTTGTTACTATTTCTCCCTACCAACAAAACGATCAAATGGTCCCTACAACAACATTAGATAGAGACAACATGAAATATAACGAAAAAAAATTAGAAATTGTAATGAAAGGAGACGAGAACATATACTAAGTTGCTTCTGCGTGTCAATATATACTTTATTTGGTATCCTATTCCATTTAGTGCATCTTTCATCGTCAAACCTGCAATATCAACTATTGTGTACTAAACAACAAATGCGATCATCATATCATATAGTATCAAAATAAGGAGAAATCATGGCTCACAACCATAGCATAAAAAGATAAGCAAATGTAACATAGAATATATGCATGATTACGATAATAGAGATTAGCCAAAGAAATAACCATAAAACAAACGTGAAAAGCTATCAGTAACCAATAATTTCTATTCCTAATATCTAGAAATCAAAGTAAAACAAACAAGGGAAATAAAAAATAAAAATAAAACCTACAACTTTCAATTCTATAGATGTGTCATTAAAACACAATATAAAGCTCAATTCCAAGTACAAAATTAGGACTAAATTCAAAAACAAAATTCCCGAATTTTGAATAATTTTGAACAAAAATTTTCCTGAGCTTTTAAATATTGATAAAAAAATTTCACACAGCCTATACCTAAACCAAACATAGTTCTTATGTTCATGTTGAAGGGAATGCAACTCGATCTAAAAATAATAAAAGAAAAATTGAAAGGGAAATGAAAAATTATATACAAGAACACCTTTCTCAACTATACGCCTAACCATAATCAAGTGGATCACTACGATCCACTTGTTTTGGTGGTCACGCGTCGTATTGTTTTTGTTTGGTCTTAGGCATACTACCACCTACCATCTTATTGTCACCGTCTCCAAGCTTATTTTGAAGTATAGTCTCTTTCGAAACTAACTTCTCGTCTCTTAAAGCATAAGCCATCCACGCTCCGTCCTTTAAGGTTTTTTCACTCTCATGGATCCCAAATAATTCTTGCTCTAAGGTAATCTTAACTCAACGATTTGTGAAATGGGTGTACAAGATAGAACAAGCTCATTCTCTACCATATTACTAGGCGTGTCATTCGATGGTTGGATATCGAAAATATTCAGTGCCGATTTCTTGTAGCCCAATGAAATCTCCATTGCACTACTCCGACAATTGATCAAAGCATTGGATGTTGCCAAGAATGGTTGTCCGAGAATAATTGGAACGGGAGTGGGCACAATTTTGGTATCCAATACCACAAAGTCAACGAGATAAATGAATTTGTTTATTCACACAAGGACATCCTCGACTAACTCTTTTGCAGCCTTACATTCCTTGTTACCAAAGTGCAATATCATTTTGATGAGTTTGAGTTCCCCTAAACCAAATTGACTCGATTAGTATATAAAAGTGTAAAAGTTGGAATCATAAAAATGATAAAAAAAGACATGACTTAAGTGACATTTTATATTCGTTTTATGCATTGTTTCGGAATTACAGTTCTTTGGCATTTATTTTAGGAAATCAACATCAAATGAATATAAATAATTGCTTTTTGAATAGTTGATTAAGTCATAAACACTCAACAAATAGTGTTGAAGTGAAAACAATTAAAGATCAAGTGCAATAATTGAATTCAATCATGCTCAATCACGTTACACTCACTTCTTTAAATTATGCTAACTTTTTGTTATTAGTCTACGAATTGGTGGTCCTATTGACACCAATTCTCGACTTCTTTCCATTATAAAAGCATTATTTTAGCTTAAAATCAGGATCATTCATTGTTTATATCATTATTGTATCATACCATTATAAAAGTTATTCATTGTTATTCTTCATCCAGAAGGTTTTCTTACCAATATTAAGAATTTGAAAAGCTTTGTAAATGATTGTAAGTGTTATTTCATACATATTTCAACTTTTAAAGTTGTTTAAGTTGTTATTTTAGTTTATAAAGTTCATTTATATGCAAGTTTAATTGTTCATATTGTTATTCATATCGTTCAAGTAGTACTATTATTTTTATTCATAATTGTAGTTTATATTCATGTATTCAAGCATGTCTTTTTCTTTGAGACTTATCACATTTATTGTTATGTATAATTTCATCATGTTAGGCTAAACTTACTCTTACCTCGGGGATGAAAATAAGTTAATTGAAGCCCCGAATAGTTTATATGTCAAGATTGATCTTTAAAGCTTAAAACCAGAAAAAGGGAATTATAAAGTTATAATTTTGAACTTATCAATGAAATTACTTAATTGTAGTTAAAAATATTAACAACCTTTCAATGACTCATTTATTTGAATTAAAATAAGTAAATATAGTTTAAAAGTTTGTCGTAAGTAAATAAGAATCACTTATTGTAGTTATGAAAATTGACAACTTTCCAATAGCACTATAAGTTGAACTAAACCAAATCATATACATCCGTAACTTTTTAATCACTTTATTCTATTAATATTGATAAAATGGTTTTAATTTAAAAATTCCATTCATTTGAGATAACTTAGGAAACGTTAAAATGTAGTTATGGAGTTCGACAAACTCCTGCTATCACGTTTAATGAAAATAAACCAATAAATATACCTTTGTAACTTTATAGAATTAAATCAACTAAATATAAAATACTTGAGGTGGAAATTAATTTATTGAAGTATCCGATAAAGGCAAGATCTCATTATTATTATTTTTCAAACGTTTACATATTTTTGTTGTAATTCTTATCACTGAACTTTATTTTAAAACACAAATCGCTCCCGTAATGGGAATACCAAGGAAAATTTAGGTGTGGGTATAATTTAGTATAAAAATTGATAAAAATCAGAAAAATATAAAAACGTTGGTTAATTCATTTGCGCTTAGTATTCTTGTTATACCATTGAAATTCTCGCGAGATCGATACTCGAGTTCGTTTACTGATAAAACTACATTGTACCCTAGTACACTTGCTAGGATAAAAATTGACACATTTGTGGCACAGTCATGGCTATAAACTGAATAAGCACGGCAAGATTAATCATAAATTCTCCAATAACACAAGCAATAGTAGGACATCCGAGGTCCTTATATTTGGGCATGATGTGTGATTGAAGAACAATACTCGCCTTCTTGATAAGGTAGACGTGATTGTTTTTGTTGATCTTACTTTTACTCGTACATATTTCTATAAGACTTTTAGCCTCGATAGATTTTGTTTGATCGCATCAAGAAGAGGGATATTGGCTTTGACTTGTTTGAGCATGTCGAAGATTTCTTTTTGAATGGTGGACGTCGGTAGAGCAAACCATTAAGGAAGCAATGGTTTCAAAATATCTATTACTTTTTGGGGCTTTTCTCGTTCCAAAATATCAATCACTTTTTCCGATTCCAACTATTGAATTAGTCCCTTAGATGTTTATCACTTAATATTTTAGTTTGAAGACTAACTAGAGTATCGGATGATCGAAACAAAGGTTAATTTTCATTTATATGAATTTTTTTAGTTGAACCGATCGAAGTATTACTTCGATCGATCCAAATATGGGCTTTTGGCCAGTGGAAGTTGGATTGATCAAAGTAATAGTTGGATCAATCCAACTTGACTGATGTGTTTTTTTATTAGATCGATCCAACCTGTTATTTGATTGATCTAAATCCTTAATAATTGAATTTTTAACCTCTTCCTTTCCTCTTTTCACCCATATTTGCGTGCTCGTGATGCACTTGTCGTGAGGTATTTGCCTCAACAAATTGCACCAGTTTAGATGGGTGCAACTCGGTTGTGTCGATAGTCGTTTACCGCCCGGTTTACTTAGAACTTTGATAAGCTCAATTAAGTTTTGGGAGATCTCGTTGACGGCTTTATCCAAGTTATCAACTCAAGGATTGGTTTTGGGGCCAACTATTCATTGTATCTAGAACGCCCCAATAATCCAATCATCGTGAGTTCAATACTAACCATACATATAGGAAAATATAACTCTTAATAGAACGTAAACAATGTCTAATCCAAATGAAAAATAATCAGTAAGGCCTTATTATCATGTTTTTGGACCTTACAAAATACCCAAATTAAACATAATCTCAAATCTTAGCTAATGGCCTACAACTGTTTGAATTCGAAAAGATAACGCAACGGAAATAAACTAATACAGAGCTAAGTGCTTCATCAAATAAGCCTTGACCTATCTTAAATCACTGTCCCTGAACCCAAACTTTTGATTCTGCTTGGCGTTTTTATACAAAACAACAGTAGAAAATCCAACCAAGTAGGTGTGAGTCAGAAAAATATATCCAAACTATCGAAATAATGAAATAACATATATATAACATGTATAATGAATGAATGTAAATACATGAATTGCTAAAAGTAAACCACACAACTAACCAGGATCACTTGGGCCTCCCGGGTAGGATCACTAAGGCTTCCTACACTTTATGCGTAAAGCGACCGCGGAGTGTCTCTATTGCTCGCATGACCAAACAAGCCAACCTTGATCCTAAGGCCTCAAAATCCATCATAAACAAACAAAGCCAACCTTGGTCCTACAGCCCCAAAATCCATCAACAACAAACAAACCCGACCTCAATCCTAGGGCCTAAAAATCCAACAAAAACAAACAACCCCA
>MKEJ01040637.1:0-18346 GCA_001753735.1 Embelia ribes
GACTCTCCGATACTTAAGTCAGAGTAAGGTCCATATGAGCTGGAAAACAACAATAATGATAGCGAGTAGGTAAGCGTAAAATTTAGAGAGAAAAACTTTTTCACATGTCCTTTGAGCTGTCCTACGGCATCTTTTTATAGTGCACAGTACTTGTAACCGTCGAAAAATATTTACCTCGTTGGTCCCTGATTTTCTGGGTATTAAACAAGTGAGGCGGGTAATTTAACTTAATTACTGCAACAGCCTCTGTGTTTCATTGTGTGTAAAAATATATATCTATCAATTATATTCACGAGGCGGATTAATAATATTTTTAATTTGTATGTCCAACTCTAAAAAAAATCACTTATTGTAATATTGATGGAGTATCTGCTGAAAGTGGCAAAATCAGACAAAATTTGAAATTTCTCCTTAATGTTCTTAGCTTACTTTTCCGATTTCCAACCATATTCAAACGTTGAAATCTAGAATTAGCATGATATTCCTTGGAATCTGTCTCGTGATTTGTAATATTTGACTTGTCTTTTGTTTGGTAGCCAAACTAAAATTATGGATTTTCAGGAACAATAAAACTTAAGTACGACCATGAAGGAATGTTCGAACGTCTTCCCAAAATGTAGGTGCAACAACAATTTTTATAAAGTACAATACAATTACATTAAAGACTACCAAAACATATGAGCTACATACACATCGGAATACAAATTTAAAGTTCAATTAACAACTGAAGTTGGGACCATTTTACTGCTGAACAAAATTTGGATCGAATCGGTTCGATACAAAATTTGGGAACAATCTGTTTATGTTCGGTTTCAATTTTATGGAATCGGAACCAGCTTATTTAAATCGGTATGGTTTCAAATTAGTCCGAATCGATTCAGATTCGGTTCAATTCTCAATTCTATCGAATTAACATGCTAATCCGAGATTTGTACGGATATGATCGTTTCAATGCCAAATCAATAACAATTTTTTCCCAATCCAAAGTACTGATTCCTCAATTAAGTCCTTAACGAATTGAATTGAAAATTATTCAAATTCGACTCGTTTATTTTACCGGCCATACTCTATTGGCTCCGACAGATTTAGTAAATCAATACGCTAAAACCAAATTATTGACGAATCAAACCTAAATTTATTGATGGAAGTCCATTCGCTTAGAAGGGCCACGTGGCGGCCAACCTCCCCCAAGATACGACCTCCCCGATGAAACCCACCGTCTCTATACACGTATATATATATATATATATATATATATATATATACGTACACACGCATAACGCCTCTTCACCACCCTCTCTCCTTCTCATCGTCTCCTCCTCTCTCACACAACCTCAATCTCTCTCTCCCTATCTCTCTCTCTCTCTCTCTCTCTATATATATGGAGATTCTCACGCTCACCGGACTGTTGAAGAGCGCCGCCGCGAAATTCCCGTCCCGGCGAGCGATCTCCGTCTCCGGCAAGTTCGACCTCACGCATGCCCGCCTCGATGAACTGGTGGACCACGCCGCCGGACAACTCGTCGCCGCCGGCGTGAATGCCGGAGATGTCGTCGCACTCACCTTCCCCAACACCGTCGAGGTTTTTCGCCTAATCACTCTTTGATTTTGTAGTAATAAATTTTGTAGTTTTCAGTATTTTTGATGCATTAATCTAGATTGTAATGTATATAAACACGTGATAGATAGAACAATAAAATAAATAATAAGGATCAATATCGATCGTAACGAAATTTCGTTCAATAATATTCTTTAACAGTAATGATATGTGTGCAAATCAATATATATTTACAAATTTATTTAAGACCATTAGGAAAGTGGAGACAAAATAGAAAAGGATAAGTGTAATGGTGTTATTAAAGCATTCACATTGCTGTTTCTCATTTTATTTACAAATTTCACTTTCTAGATATTTCATTTCTATACATTAAAAATTCTGAAAAGATATTTTTCTAACATGTTAGAATATTTGTTTTATTTTGGTAAAAAATATATTTTTTTAATAGAAAATTTTTGAATAGTAATTTTTTCAATAGAGAAATTTGCAGTTGTATTTCTAAAAACTTTTTTGGAAATAGAAATAATGATGTGAGAGATTTCTCTTCTCATTTTTTCATTTTTGAAAGTAACGGAGGAGAAAGAAAGTTGGTGTGAATGCGCTTAGGTTTTGTTTGTTTGCATCTTTTAACTATTAAGTTTATTTTTTTCAATCTTTGGGAAAAGCTAGATTGCTTTTAGCTTATTTTAGCAAATTAAGCAAAGAAGCGTTCAAAGTTGTGCAACTAAATGTTGAACAATTTTCAAGTGAAAAAACAAATAAACTTACTAGCTTTAAAACTGTAACCCAAGAATCCCCTTTCAACTTATGACGAAATTGATGGGGACTTAGAAATGTTTTTTATTTTATTCGGAATTTTGAAATATATTAGAAGAACGAAAAATATACAAAGGAAATTTGGTCTCCCTCATTGAGACCGACCAATAACTAAAAGTTTGGCATCTGCTAAAAAAGTCAAGAAACTATGCCAAGACGCTTTATCCCGGCCAAACCAAACCAAACAAAACAATATTACACAACAATTGATATCATTCCCATTACTTGTCCATATATATAAAAGTTAGGGTGGCCGACCTTATCATGAAATCTAGCATTCCGCTCTCTCCACAAATGGTACACAGTAGAGCAAAACGTCGTTCGTCCAATCTTTGCCTCATGACTATTTGCCTTGAAATTTTGAGCCCACCCAAAGGACCCATTCTTCCCAGCCCAATCATAAGGTAGGTGGATGAAGGTACTTCGGAACCTCTCCCAAACTTACTTAGCATAGGCATGAGTAGTAAGAATATGGCTCAAGTTTTCTTCTTTCTTCATGCAAAGAACACATCCATTAGCGACATTGGTTGGCCTTCTCCTGAGTATGTCTAGATTAGTGAGTTTATCCTTGATCGCAAGCCAAGTGATAAATCCACATCTCGGAATCACCGGACTTCTCCAAACCAAGGGACCCCATGCCACTTTGGGCTTCTTTTCTCTAATAGTTTCCCTTACCAATCGAACCGAGAACTCTTTGTCACCCTATGTACAACGGTCCGCCCCAACTCCCATTGATAGCTGCAGTTTACCTTGCAACGCCAAAAGTCCCGAGCAATTCAGGTAAGGCCAATGAAAAGTTCCGGCCCTGCAAATATCCACCACTTTAAGGTCTGTCCCAAGGCCGGAATCCGAAATAATCCTATCCTTTGCATCTTCACATATGGGTTCCTCAACCATGGATGGGTCAAACCAAAAAGAACTGGCTTCACCATTCCCCAACTTAATTCTAAAATGTTCACTTACGTCCATTCCTCCATATTCAAGACCACTTTTGCGGAATCTTTGGAATCTCTCCGCATAAGAGACTTAGAAAATGTTTTGCATTAATCAGATTGATAAGTTGTGTAGCTTACTGTTTTGTTAATATGTGCAAATTTATTTAATCTTAATCTTTTAAATTGTTTACTTATTTAATGAAATTGCTTGAGATTTGAAATAGAAACAAATTGTTTATTTACTTATTATCCAAACAGAGTATCCAATTAATCATCAGACAGTTTATGAGTTCTTCTTTCCTTCGCATAGAAAGTACTTTTTACTGTTGTTTCACAAGAAATTATCACTTTAAAACAGAAAAAGGATAATAATTCAACTTTCGCTGCTAGCATTTCACGTAGGGCTAATCGGTTTTTTATTTTTTTGGGCCAATTTTTTCAGTTCATAATCATGTTTTTAGCTGTAATTCGGGTCCGAGCCACGGCTGCTCCGCTCAATGCAGCTTACACAGCCGAGGAGTTCGAGTTCTACCTGTCAGATTCTGAGTCTAAGTTCCTACTAACCTCGGAAGAAGGTAACAAGCCTGCTCAAGCTGCAGCTTCTAAGCTCAACATCCCGCACGCCACGCCGTCTCTTCCCGGAGCCGACTCCAAGATCATTCTCTCCCCAGGTCGTGTCGAGCCCAAGCTCAACTCTGTCACCGACGTCTCCAATGACCCCTCTGATATCGCCCTGTTCCTACACACCTCGGGCACAACAAGCCGGCCCAAGGGGGTCCCACTGAGTCAACTCAACTTGGCTTCATCTGCCCAAAACATAAAATCAGTGTATAAACTCAGAGAGTTGGACTCGACAGTGATTGTCCTCCCATTGTTTCACGTACACGGATTGCTTGCTGGCTTGTTGAGCTCGCTCGTGGTGGGGGCTTCTGTGACCCTTCCGGCTGCTGGAAGATTCTCCGCCACATCGTTTTGGGCCGACATGAATAAGTACAATGCCACATGGTACACTGCAGTTCCCACGATCCACCAGATCATCCTTGACCGTCACCTCAGCAAACCAGAAACCGCCTACCCGAAACTCCGGTTTATCCGCAGCTGCAGTGCATCATTAGCACCAATCATACTAAGTCGACTGGAAGAAGCTTTTGGTGCGCCGGTTTTGGAGGCGTATGCAATGACCGAGGCGAGCCATTTGATGTCGTCAAACCCATTGCCAGATTCGGGTCCACATAAGCCCGGGTCAGTGGGTCGACCAGTGGGTCAAGAGATGGCAATTTTGGATGAAAGTGGGGTTGAACAAGGGATGGGGAAAAATGGGGAAGTTTGCATCAGGGGCCTGAATGTTACGAAGGGTTACAAAAACAACCCCGAGGCTAATAAGTCTGCTTTTCAATTCGGGTGGTTTCATACGGGGGATCTCGGGTACTTTGATTCAGATGGTTATTTGCACCTCGTCGGCCGGATTAAGGAACTCATCAACCGCGGAGGTAAATTGATTTATGTTCATATAATTAATTCAATGTTACAGATAGTCATTTAATACATGGTCAGCATTGTTTAGTAGCATGTCTGCATATTTTGACGTGACAATCATCAAACGTCGATGACTAACATATACTCTTGGTATTAGTATTGGCCTCCATATAACTGTACATAATGTGGGCAATTTTTGTTGACCATGTTGATTTTTGTGTTTGGTTGATTAGTGGTAAATTGTTCTGTTCACTAGTACCAAGAGATATAAACATTGATTATAACGCCCTCTATTTTCAACTTTCAAACCTTTAATTATTTTTGGCTGAATTGGACTTTTAGGCTAGGGACAAATGGTTTGAAAATGAAATCATTGTTCACAAAGTAGACCAAACTTAAAATAGGCCAAATGCATGTCTTTTATTTTTTGGTAGTTGTTTATAAACATTGATTTAGACTTTTTGTATTAGTACCGACTTAATTAGGCACTTCTCTTTGTATAGAGAGGAGATGGAGATTCTATCATGCATAAAGAATTCTTTTTTTAAGAGAAAGGTTTCTATGACATAGACGGAAAATAAGAGGATGCTCTTGAATGATGCTTTTCATAGCTAGAATTTAAAAGTTCTAACAATTTTTTAGCAGTAATTGTAATAATTTTGTATCTGTTATTTTATTGCAACTGCAGGAGAGAAGATTTCACCAATTGAAGTAGACGCAGTGCTAGTTTCTCATCCAGACATTGTACAAGCGGTTTGTTTCGGAGTTCCCGATGACAAATACGGTGAAGAGGTAAACTCAAATGAATTTCTTTCACAAATCTGTTATGACTGAAGATATTTTACAATGTATGAACATTTTTGGATGGGTAAGCAAATTAAAATTTAAACAAAATAGTTTGTTGTTTATACTGGCCACTTTAGTACTTGCATTCCATTTTGTGGAAAATTAATGACAGTTGCGTATATGGCAAAACGATTTTCTAATTGTAGAACATACGAGCGGAACTTTTCCTTTATAATGTGCCAATACTAACGAGCGGTGACAAAACGATTTTCTAATTGTAGAACTTACGAGCGGAACTTTTCCTTTATAGTGCGCCAGTACTTTTAATCTGTCTCACCGCTCAAAATTTATCATCACTAAACACTATGGTTCCATTATTGTATTGCTTGATGTTGAGTTTAACCGTATGAATGATACAAGTAGGCCCTATCACTTCAAGAAACTCCCAAAAACTTGGTCATCACTAGCTACTACCATAATAGTAATCCATAGCTCATCTATATAGTCAGTTAAGAAGTTGTTAGAAGCTTCTGCCTGAGTAGTACACGTAGCATCATAATTCATGGGTTTTGTGGGTCCTTATTATTATGATTTAATTTAGTTTAATAGGAAACCGAAACCATAGGAATGCTCTGTTTGCATTTTTTGAAAGGGGTATAGAGACATGGCGTGTACGCATAATCCGTGTTTTTGGCACAACATGTTTCCTGATTCTGGTAGTTGAAAATTGCCTTATCCATGTTTCATCACGTTATCCATGTTTCATAACATGTTTCCTGATTCTGGTAGTTGAAAATTGCACAAGTCATGTTTTGGTGAGTGCTTTTAGTGGATATTTAGCCAAAGTTTATCCTTTGTAACCGTATTTCCACATGAGGCCCTGTACAAGTTCCGTCCGTTCCTAAGTTTTTTAGCCACTTTTATACAAGAAAAAATTTACTTGTATTGATACAAGAGTCAATTATAATCATATATCAACCACTGGTTAAATTAGTTACGAAATAGAAAAAGTGGTTTTGATTTTCCAACATGGGTTTCTCAAGTGGTTTATAATGTAATTGTGGAGTGATTCTCTTGTATTGATACAAGAATACTATCTTCTTGTATTAAGACTTCCCAAATTCCTATAATCCTGTAAATACACGACGATATCCTTTCTTGAGTTAGAATTAAACGAGGAATGCTATGGAAAAGGATAAGATTGTGAAGTGAAAACACTTAGTTTTCACTTTCACCTTTTCAATTTCTCATAGGAAATCCTAAATCCATTTAGGACATAAGCCAATATGGGGAGTGAAACATTTTAGATGATTTGTGGGGGCTAAAAACTCATGGAAAAAATTTTAAAAACTATATAGATAAAAAATAACATTTAATATCGGGTGTCTGGTGGGTTTTCTGAAACTGTAAGGACAGGTTTTATAGCTCCGTCACCCATTCCAGAGTTGTCCTAATCATTTCATCTTACTAAAACACAAGAAGATTAAGTGCACTAATGATTGGGTAATTACTTGTATTAATCTTTTATGTAAGCTCTTTAATTCGCTGTATTATGATTTTATCTAGCACACGAACTCAGTTCCCTCCCACTTGTTTTGTTAACAGATAAACTGCGCTGTCATACCAAGAGAAGGATCAAACATCGAAGAGGTGGAGGTGTTGAGGTTCTGCAAAAAGAACCTTGCTTCTTTCAAGGTCCCGAAGAAGGTTTTTATCACCGATTCTTTACCGAAGACCGCGACGGGCAAAATCCAGAGGCGGTTTGTAGCTGAGCACTTCCTTTCCCAGATCTCTACTGCTAAAGTCCCCAAATTTGGAGCTTAAATTTCAAGTGTGGTCTTTTGCTTAATTCATTTGTGTTCTATAGCTAGATTGATAAAATAAAAAAAGTGCAATATTTTTTTTGCACATAGCATTAATATCAATGTATATTGTTTAATCAAATGATAGATAACTTCTTTTATTTTTCTTTTATCTAATTATATGGATTATGTAAGAGTTCATCTATATTATATAATGATAGTTAATTATGAAGCCCTCTCCAATTTCATAATAATCTTAAATTACTCTATGGTGGTTACCTTTTATTCACATAGAAAATTATTTAATTAAAGAAATCAAAAGGCTATTTAAGAAAAAATAAATCACGTCTGTCCCTAACCATCTTCACTATATCTGCTCATTAACTTTCATCCTTTTTTTTTTTCTTTTCCTCTAAATTTGCCTTATTTTTTCTTTTCTCTCGTTGAGCCCCCCTCCTAGCAAAATTGTTCATTTGTACCCTTCTCTTACTTTTATTAATTCATTTCACTCTCTAATTTGGTTATATTGGTCTTTTGCGATTGATTGTAAATGGGTTTGGTTCAAATTTGAAGTTTATTTTTATTTTTAAGATTGTAAAAAGATTTTATATTTTTATATGGTTCTATTGTTGGTTGATTGATATAAAATTTTAAAAAATTACCAATCTATGGTTGAATTTTACAAATAGACTTGGTGTTTTTTTGGATTTTACAATTTCCCTTAAAATATTGATAAGCAGCTGACCCTAGCCAAATTGCTGCCTATGTATGTATGTTTTTTTCCTCTTAAATTTATATATAGGATGAGTGAAAGTTTCGAGTATGAACAAAATTTCCGATTGAGTGAGATCGAACAAAATTTCCGGTTGAGTGAGATAACACGGTCAATTTAATATAACACTAATATGTATAAATTTGCACCTAACCCTGGCAATAGTTTCCTATTAGTGTCTAGAGATCAATATCTTCTGGACCAATTATTAAATTTTTATTCAAGTGATTGTATTTTGGAATAACTAATTCTCAGCTATTATTTGGTATAGCTGTCTAGGAAATTACAAAATCTAGGAAATCTTTAGTATTGCCTTGTAGAAACAGAGCAACTGATCCAAGTCTTTAGAGACTTGAGGCAATATGAACGGTTGCTTCATCATTCATCAAATGAACTCGGCAATGAGATATAGTGCGACTTGAATACTAAAGTCTTGTGCTATGAATGAATAAGTATAGAGTACTCTTATCCAGATACGAAAGTTGGTCATTCTAAAATTGGGGTTCATTTTTTCGCAAATATTTACATTTGGGATTCATTCTTTGCTAATATTTACCTGCGATATCCTGGTATACTGTATCCCAATGGATTTACGCGATTTTTCTACCTCGTCTAATAGCCGGAATTATCACCTACTGCATGGATTGGTGAATGAAAATACTTTGTTTTCATTGGAACGGAAAACAAATGATGAAAATTGAAGTGTTGCACTTAATGCCCTCTTTTGTAGTGTCAAAATGTGGAAATTTGGAATGTTCAATGTTTTGAAAATATTGCCAAGAACAACATGGACGCTAAAGGATTTTTCGAGCATATCCAAAAAGTTACGGATTTGAGATTGTTTTTAGCTAGCATCGAAGAAGACCGTATTGACCATTTAGGAAGATATGCATTCACTTTTTCCCAAAAACTAGGATCATCAAACCGAGACTAGCCACATCTGTGTTTATACAGTTATTTTACATATTATTAGTACATCATTCCTTTTTCTAAAAAGATATAAAGGAAACAAATGAAGAAATAGAAATTAACCAAGAATTGATCATACATGCACCCCATGCTACATTGACGTGGCACTAAGAACAATAAAAGATGAGAATGGTGGACATGATCAACCCCCAAGAGCTAAGACTATTCTCAACCTTTTATTTTCTCCCCCAAAATTCTCTTTTCAACCCACATTTTTATCCCCTAAATTGGCCCCTAATTATCTCATTCTTCCCCATTCCTAGGATCTATTATCTATCCTCATTTTGTTTTTCATCAACTCCTATCTAATTTTCTTTTCTTTGTTTGCAAATTCACTTTTTATTTTTTATTTTTTTTGAAAAGTTGTTACCCCTCACAATCATTTAGGCACCATGGTATGTCCCTTACCTTTCTACCATTTGTTTGATTTAACTTTAATTTGTTTTGGTTAATGTGATTAATTTCTTAAGAAAGTAGGCAGTGGCAGTACCATAATTTTTTGTTAGGGAGGCCGAGTCCAATTATTTATTAGTTAATTCTATATATTTAAAGTTATTCGGGGACGTGACTCACATCATAAATAATTAAATTTTATATGTGTGTCGTATAGGAATTTTGTAGGCATTGCGGAGATTAAAGAAAAGATTAATTTAATAATCCTGCTTATCCTTCTTCTCCGAGTCCGAATCTTATTGCCAATGATTTAAAATGCTATTAATCAAGGTTGTATTTCTTTATTATTATTATTATTTTTTTGTGTACCTCAAAAAAACCAAGTGTGCATATCTTTAGGACTTAAATTTCGATTTTCAAACAAAAATAGTGCACAAAAACAGGAATTATGTGAAATTATGGAGATTTCTAAAGTTCCATCATTTTGACTTCCAAAGTTTGCGAATCGACTCTTAAGAATGAGTTTCGCAAGTGCTAAGAACACGAATGTGTAGTTTTGGGATTAGAACAATGAATAGGTATTTAGGAAAATCCGTTCTTGTGTTGCGTCGGTTGCTAATGTTTTTAAGAATAGGCAAATGCGGCGTCTGGAATGGCTGTGGAAGACGAATGCAAGCTGAAGTTTTTGGAACTAAAAGCGAAGAGGAACTACCGTTTCATTGTTTTCAAAATCGAGGGCCAACAAGTGGTTGTCGAGAAGCTCGGGGGCCCTGAAGAGACCTATGATGATTTCACCGCCTCGCTCCCCCCGGATGAGTGCCGCTATGCTCTATACGATTTCGATTTCACCACCAATGAAAAATGCCAGAAGAGCAAGATTTTCTTCATTGCTTGGTAAGATTAATCATTTACCTCCTCCTTGTCATGAAAATTTATATTCATAAATAATATCAACTGTTTTCCCTGTTTTCATGGATTAGTAATTAATTTCCAATTCCACAGTAAATATGATTGAAATTTGAGAATATATGTTATGACCAGTTTTCACGAGTTCTTGGATAGTGTTAGATAGAATACGTACAAGGATTAAAATTTGCACGAGGGTCGTGTATTGAAGTAGCAGGAGGAGCCTGATTTACGCAGCCTTTACATATCTTTGTTCCAAAGACACTTTTCAAGATTCAGATATATCTTTTACAAAATACCACAAGTTAATCACTCGATTGAAAAGAGACTACCACGACATACAACTACTAAATCCACTTGTATCCGATGTGGGAATTAAACCGATAACAAGCCACGACTCGAGCACCTGTATGCACGCATATGGAATGTAGCCAACGTGATTTTACTAAATATCGCAAATTTTCCTTTTTTTGAATTATTTTTAAGGTCCCCGGATACGTCGAAGGTGAGGATGAAGATGGTGTACGCTAGCTCCAAGGATAGATTCAAGAGGGAACTCGATGGCATCCAAGTTGAGCTCCAAGCAACGGACCCTAGTGAAATGAGCATGGATATAATTAAAAGCCGAGCAATCTAATGTTGTTGTTTCTTCTCCCGTCTCCAATTCTTTATCCCTCTTTACGTGTAAATCTTTTTACGAGGTTTACGTTCTTGAATTTGGTTACTTGACAATTAATGTCTAATAGTTTGTTTCGCTAACTTAATTTCTATGGAATTTATATACGCAAAGATAACTGAGTTATTCGATTATTTATCATGCTGTTATTGTACTTTCAATGGAGTGATTCGTTGTTTGTATTCGGTATGTGATTCTTATTACTTTTTCTACCGTAAATCGATGTAAATTAGGAACATTTTTTCCGTCATTTTTAAGCTAAAAAGTTGGCTTTCATATACAAATGATAAAAAAATGATGGATTTTTTAATCTAATTTTTTTTATGTAATATTATAAAAAAGAGGTATATCTTGATCTGTGGCATAACAAAAGTATGAGAATTTCGTTAAACTTAAAATAATGTTGTTTAAATTGTTTAAATTTCATGATCCATAATTTCATAAAAGCTAATTAGGATGATAAATCGATATTCCAACACTCTAAATAATGTTGTTTTTCTCGTATCTCCGATGTTTTTTTTTTTTTTTGTTTTCATTGCAAAAAAAGTTTAGTACCTTACCATGAGGTTTGTTTGATCAATTCATCTTCCCAAACAATATTTATAATTTTGCTATCAAATATGAAATTTGCATGCACAAATATGATAACAATAAATTTATCCAATTATTATTGTCTACACAATAGAGACTATATCTAATTTGTATTCTCAATCTTACCCTTCTTGTTCATTTACTTAAAATTACATTCTTACCCCGAGGTTTCCCACAACTACACAATTACTCCCTTGCTTTTGACAATTGATATATAAAGTAATCATGAAGCCACATAAATACAAAAAAAAATTTGACTTTAGAGAACCTCCCTAGCTAGTTATCCGTAGTCCGATTCTTCCAATACTTATTCTCCCACGACTCAACTTGTCGTATTAAATTTTCTTTTCTTTCGATAAATGACTGAAGGTTAACACGATCATACGGAGGCATAGCACATGGACTAACGTGTTTCGGACCATTAACCATAGATTCCATCATAAGCTTCTTCTTTAATCCTTGAGAAGAGCAAGCCATTGTTTCCGAACAGATCTCTATCGCTCTTTTTGGCACGATGGGCTTGTATCTAAAGAGCTTGGCATACTCATTCAAGAGATGATATATGTTGTCATATACATAATCCATCTTCAAATCTTCTTGTATGAATTCACTTGCTGTCTTGCCTATATCTTGTGCCTTGAAAATTCAAAAATAATTGAGCAAAATTTAGTCTAATGCCAAAAGCAAAGTGATAGGTGTTACAATAAGAAGGGTTATATCATCCATTTTGATCCCGGTTTTAAGAAAATATCGGAGCATCAGCTCAATTCGCATCTGTGTTTGTATAATTTTTTTATATGATTTTTTAAATCAAAATAGATATTAATTAAAGCTCCAACTGATCACCACATTACTCATGCCAAAAATAATAAACCAATGTCGTGTTTAGGTTAATTCCATGTGTTACACTTCAAGTCTGAGCCATTTTTTTTTTTTACCAAATTAGCAGAGCTCGAGTTCGATGTATAATGAGGACTTTAAATGCCCTAGTTTTTTGAGATAAGTTGCTTTTATATGGCTTTACCAATATATTTTTTTTATTTTCAACTTGATAAGTAGTTGTTTCATTTAGTTTGATTGTCTTGAAAACTAATAAGATGAATATTTTAAATGCTTGATTAGCTTTTGTCAAATTTGACTCTGATCCATCCTAAACTAAGGGTTTGTCTGATTGCAGTTTTTAAGTAAATAAATTAATTTATTTCTATCTAAAAAAAAAACTCGATGCATCGAGCTTAAAATTTTTTAGTTTATTTAGGTCAAAACAACAAGTAAGTTCAAGTTAAACACTGAGCAACCAAATGTTGTTCAACTTTTAAGCAAAAAGACAAATAACCAAGAGCTTATAAGGTGTAATCAAACAAGTCCTAAGATCGAAACTGGAGTCCTATTGTTACGGAGTCTTAACGACACGATCTTGGACTATGTTCTAATCTACACCTCGTGAGTTTGGCCAATGTATGTTTATCAAACTCTAATTAATTATTTTTTTGGTATAATTTTTTTTTGACAATATAACGTTATACCTTGTGCTTGTGAGTGTTGCCCCAATAGCAACAAATTTAATAGACTTGCATTTGTTATCATCCCTTAATGGCCAATAGTGATGAGTTGGTACCAAACTCCTTGAGAAGAAATCATAGTAATGTGGCTTCACCATTAGTGTAACTGAGTCACAGGCAAGAATGTATTTTCCACTCACTGACCAAGCTGTTCCTTCAATGTATATCTTGTATCTTATAGAATATTTGGTAAAAAAAACTAAAATTTCTATGCCATGTTTTGAAATGTGGTACAATAAATATCTACTTGCTATTACTTATAGTCTTCGATCAAAATATAATATGTTTAATAGAAAATGATTCATATCACTACGATCGTGTATCGCAATTGTAAAAGGATAAGAATCATCGCATAACATGTTACCACACCGTTTAACCCTAAAATCGGCACCATCTCTTCGCCCGTAAACACATATACACGAACACGTTCAACCCTAACACCGCCTTCCCTCCACCCATCAACCGTAAATGTTAAATTTAAAATTGTAACAATTACATGGTTAGAACTCAAAGTTAAAAATTGGCTTGCAAGATACAAAGATATAAGCATATTATTAGTCGATGTGAGATAATATTTAATGTAAAACAACTCCTTAAACCAGCATTCCTCCACCCATAAACCCTAGTACCACTATTAACCTAAGTCTAATACCCTAGTCTCTCCTAGCTTAGACCATAACATTCTACCTACACCACACGTTAACCAGCCAAATGACACTAATTGTCGAATAATATAATATAATAATTAATATGACACACTTCTTCCCAGCTAACAACTTAACCTTTTAGGTGTGCGGTGGTTGCACACCTTATAACACCGATAATCTCCCTCTTCACCATCAAACTGAAAAGTAAACAAAAATTAAAAAAAAAGAAGACAAAAAAAAATTGTTTTTGGTCTTTTACCTGTGAATGCATTGGCTTGCCAAGTTCGAGTTCGTGTATCCTTTTTGCGATTCTCGAGCCTAATCCTGTGCAAATGTTTTCTTGTTAGCCCCATTTATGCTATTATTATTGATCACAAATATTTAGCTTTCTATGTGAAAATAAAAAAATAAAAAAAAAAGCTTAAAACTTGGAGCAACCAACTAAACAAGAGGTAAATTACACTTATAACTCTGAAGTTTGTGAAAATTTTCATTAATTTTAATATTTACATATAAACACCTTTAAATTTTGATTCAAGCAATTAACACATGAACCTTAATGTACCCGATCAGTACTACTTATATTTGTCGGTGTTTCACGCTGAAAAATGAACGGGTGGGTCTACTTTACTTTTATATTACATCCGTGATGGTAAAATATATAGCATATATAACCAATCATGTTCGCTAGAGACATTGCACTTGAGAAGATCAGTCCTACTTGCCGATACCATTGGGTTGCCTTTCCAATATACGTGGGGCTCTCTATCGAGCCATCTCTTTCGCTTGTTCCCTTTTTTTAAATCCTCCGATTGCCCTTCCCATGTCTTTATATTTAGCTCCGGCCTAAAAACATACGACGTGGGGAACACCATTAATTTTGCAACTATTTTAGATCTAAATCATAGTTTGTAAATTCTTAATAATGACTAGCCTCATAGAAAGTATGGGACTATCGAAAACAATAGCTTTACAGGCGGTGAGAGGAAATTCCACCACGAATTATTCATCCACGAAAGTTTTCCTACAAAGAGAGAGCAATTCTCGGGCAGACTCCGTTACAGAACTCACCAATTATCACTTGTCGTTCGTGTAAAAATTTCAAAAAAAGAACGATATGGCAATTTTCGCTCATAGACCAGAGTCAGTGACAAGATTTTCGTAGTAGGCGGAGTTTACTTAATTAATATAACTAAATATAGACGAATTATCACGACATTTTATTACTACCTCCAACGTGTGATCGTCCCCACAGTACCTGAACAAAGGAGGCAGGCTCGTAGCCTTGGCCCGCTATAATCACTCGATCTCACCACGGGTTGATCAAAACAATCAAGCATCAGCTCAAGACCAGGAACTTTCCCAGGGTACCTCCGTAACAACTGTACAACACCCCATAGCGTAAAAATGTCTCTCGTCAAGAAAGCCCTCGTATAAGCCCTTCCATCTACTATGACCAGCTTAAAGGTAGCGATCCCCCGTGCCCACTCCACCATTTCGCTAGTAATCCCGGTTTCTCTCCACGGCCGTAGATCCTCGTGGATCCAACGGAAGTAGTTAGGACACGTGGCGGGTGAGGGCTTGTTTGGTTCATGTTGTATATTCAGGATGGTTTGGTCATGGTGTCTTGGGCAAGCTTGTCTGAGTTTAGTCCATGTGCAGTTAAGTGGGATTTCGAATTCTCTCGGGGGCTTTTCGGGGATTTTGCTTGGAATAGAAGAGCGAGCTTCGGATGTTAAGATTGTTTGAGACGGTATGTATGCATGGAAAAACTGCATATATATAAATACACCAAAATTGTCACACCTGCTCAGATATACACATACGCATAGAAAATTGTCACACCTGCTCAGATATACACCAAAATTGTCACACCAAAATTGGCCGTCGCTAAAATGCGTTTTTCTTGTAGTGATACAACATATAATGAATATGAATATAAAAAAATTGGGCAAAATGTATAGTCTAAAATGCACTAGACAAATTACTAGCTACAAGCTTTGGTAAAAACATGTTTCGTATACTGTAGATTAGACCATACATTGTGCCCAAGTTTTGATATTATATTTTGTATTACGACATTCGCTACGAAAGATTACATAAAATATATATATGATGGGTTTAGTCGTGTGATCGGAGAAAATGCTTGACTATATTTATAGATTAGGAATATTCATATAGTTACTACAGAACAATAATGATGATTTAGAGTTGTATTTTTATTATTTTTTTTAAATTCCAGTATTACTCGGATGGGTAAGAAATGAAGGAACACACGTTGCTGTAAATTAAAATCTGCCCGTCGATAAAAATATAATGTACGTTGCTGTAAATTAAGAAATGAAGAACACTGAACTATATATATATATATATATGTATATATATATATATACATATATATAATTATACTGTACGTTGTGGATGTCGTGGGAAACACAAGTTATTTAAACTAAAAGGACGCATTAAACAGTTGTACAAATGAATGTATTTTTTATGTGAAGAAAGTTAAGTTGATGGCCAAACACATGCGTATGCTCAATAATTTTAAAAGTCAATTGTCTATTAAAGTTGTTGTGAATTTGATTATATAAAAAAAAAATGTTGTTGTGAATTTGACAGCCCACATTAATCTAGCGAAAATTTCTTACGCAAACAAAAATATTTTTCAACTTAAAAAAAGATGTCCACAAAATATCATGACATGAAAATGTATGTATGAACCATAATGATTTGTATTTTGTCTTTTTCCATTACCTTTAAATTGAAACAGTCAAGCTATAAACATTTGCAATTATTCGTTCACGTCAATATTTCCACATTTATTGCAAGAATTTTACTTGGTGAAAAAGTAAATAAAAATGTAACAAATTAAAAACTTATTTTTACAATTACTTAAAGATCAACTGACAAAATCGATCGAAATGTGTGGCAAATTAAAAGGTTTGGGTAGAATATCCAATTAAGCCAATCAAAACTCTAGGAAAGGAAAATACCCTCATCGACACTTTGGATATTATTTTGTACTAAAATCTTCTTAAATTGAACAAAGATAAATATTGCAATTTCTTTTTAACTGATTTTTATTTTATTTTATAATGATTGACAGCTCAAACTTATTATACTTCTTTAAAAGTTAATTGCCAAAGTGGTGTAATACTATTGTAAATAAAATTTAAAAAGTTATTACAAGAAAATAATATGGTGTTTGCAAAAGGACCAAAGTAGACATGCATCAACTATATATATTTATATATAAAAATAATAATAATTTTAGTTTAAAAAAATCTGTAAGTCTGCTTCTAAGAATATTCGTAAAATAAATAGAAGCTGATTTAGACCATATATTTTAACCTTTGCCAAAATGGTATACTACAATATCTAATAAAAATAAAAAAACAGATTCGAGTATTAATATAGCAACACAAATTGGAGCTTATTACACTATAATGTGACAAATTATAGACTTAATAATTGAAAGGATTGAGTTTTGGTAAATACGGGCATGTATGATTTTTATAAAATTATTATTTATGTGTTGACAACTAAAAAAAATATGATCTTTTCTAAAAAAAAAATATTTTTTATTTTCTCCATCCTAATTGTCAACAGAAAAATATGGAAAGTATAAAAAGTGTACATAGTAATATGTACCAAAACTCCTTTGAAATTGTTGTAACGCACAAAATCCCTAATCAGGAATGTTGAGTAAATAATGTAATTCTATTGATTTGAATTTAAGTGAATACATTCATTTGTAATTTCTAATTATAAGAAATAAAATCATGTGATTCTTCTCCTCAACCTGAACTTGATTTGGTTGATTTTGACTCGACCGCTTGACAACTTGTTCTCAAGTTGATATATTTTGACTTTTCTTAATTTCTTGAGGGTTTTGTGACTTGATCTCAATAAATTTAATTTGTCTTGTCTTGAGGGATTTCTAGCTTGATCTTAAGAAAGTGTTTGATTTAACTGATCCACGGGTGTAGCGGCTTGTTGTAGATTGAAAACTTCAAGTTGATGACGAGTACCTGATTTACGGGTGGAGCAGCTTGTTGCAGAGTGAGAACTTTAGTCATTGATGATCACCTAATGCGCAGCTCGAGCAGCTTGAAGGAGATCAAATGTTGGATTTGTTGATAAACGCCTAACACGCTGCTTGAGCAGCTTGTTGCAGATCTAAGGCTATATTTGATGAATAATACCCAATACATGGCTTGAAAAACTTGTTGTAGATCGAAGACTGGATTTTATGATGAACACCTGACACCTAGCTTGAACAGCTTGTTGTGGATCGAATGTTGAATTTTGTTAAAGAATGTCTGATTCAAGGGCTTCACACTTGATCTTGAATCTACCTAATGTTCTTTGAGTTATTCGTGTTGTTGAAGAAATGATGAGTTTTAACTTTGAAATGCTTAATCTTTGGCTTCGATAACTTATTGCGGATCAAATTG
>MKEJ01040638.1:0-12929 GCA_001753735.1 Embelia ribes
AAAATAGGGGCCTTATAATTTCCCCCCACCATGACCAATGACTCATTGCATTCACGAATAACCCAATAGGCCCTATGCTCAAGTTCCACTGGCAAGTGGCATGCCTTACCATAGAAAGGTCTATAGGGAGACATCTATAATATTATATTTTGAGCTGTTCGATATGCCTACAATGTATAAATGCAACCATCCGACCAATCCTTACACTTGAGGTTTACTGTTTTCTCAAGAATGCCCATATAGTTGGGGCTTACAGTCTTCTCAAGAATGACCTTCATGTCACGATTAGCTAATTTGACTTGGCCACTCATTTGTGGGTGGTAAATGGTACTGTGATGACTCGGGCTTTGGGCAACCCGAAACATCAAGGGTTAGGGAATGTAACTATCATAAAACAATATTAATTGCTCTCATATGTCGTAAATGCCATCATAAATGTGAGTGGAATAGTATATAAAGTTCAACACTTATTACAATTAAAAGAAAAAGGTTTCATGTCTAAGGCATAAACTGCCAATACCTGAACCATGTCTCACAGTCTAAAACAGATTTATTACATTAAATAAACAACTCAACAACAAAAATAAATCAAGGGAAAGAAACAAGCATCCAAAACATGTGAGTTCTATCTATCCACCTACTGTAGTCCTTACACTCCTGCTTCATTTTTTGCAAATTCTGATGGGGTTTCAAACGTACAGACAAAACATATATCGAGCCATAAGTACAATGACTTTCATGAGAACAAACATAACAAGTTTATATCTGTGTACAAATACTAAACAATATGAAAAATTACTTTATGAAATATCGGTTCCAACTAGATCAATCAAGTATATCCTGGCATGAATACTACACAAGAAATTATGTAAAGAATTTAGTGTACAGGTCAGACTATAAATACATAATTATTCCATTCACAATTAATTTCAACATGTCTCAAGTTCAAGGACAATTTATTAATTGAGGTTTACTTTTCTAGAACTATCGTTTTCTCATGAGCTTGCGTACTTAAATTTCTATCACATCCCTTTACAAAAGGTAAAGCGAAAATCCTTGAAATCTCATATTTGAAATCAGGGTCAGGACATAGAGAATTACACTTGTATGCAGCTTCAGGTAATCTCAGATAAAATGATTTTCCAGGAAAACTGCAGGAAAACAAGACTGCAGGTACCATATCAGGAGAATAAATAAGATTTCATAAAAATATTTTCTTCTCGGGAAAAGAACAGAGTGCTCCATTTAGGGTAACAGGTATTACAGATAGCAGGAATCGCCCCATCTTGGGCTATAGGCATAATGAATAACAGGAATTGATCCATCTCTGACCACATGTATAATAAATAACAGGAATTGCCCCAACTCGGGCCATATGTATATCAGGTAATAGGAATTGCTCCATCTTGGGCCACAGGTATATCGTTCTGCCTCAAAAAGAGAGTTCAATGTTATTTTAAACAACCCAATAAAGATTTCGGTGATAAAAGTGGTAAAAATCGCACCATTAGTACATGCGGTCAAGTGCATGTCAATTTGGTTAACGAGACTATTATTCAATGCTCAGGCAGTTATGTGGAACACCGTATTTATTATTACTTTTTATTCTCCATTTTAGGAATATTCATCGAATAATTTAAAGAGTACATCAACCTTGTATTCTACTATCCCGAGGCGAAACATAAATTCTTAAGCGACAATTCTGCCCTTAAATTGTTGTAGCACATGTATCGTAGGTAATTAAATCTTTCAACTATTTAGCTTTTTAAATATTAGTATCTTAATGCTTCAAAACATCTAAATTTGATTATCAAACTAGTAATTTCGAGAGAGTTATTTTGTTTTCTTCCTTTCCATTCTTCTTTAACAAATAACTAGCTCAAGCCCTCGAGCATATATATTTCTCATCTTTCCAATATCACTTATTATTATTATTATTATTATTATTATTATTATTATTATTATTATTATTATTATTATTATTATTTAATTAAATAAATAATAATAATAATAATAAATAAATAAATAATCATATGAACCATTAGTATTATTTAATCTAATTGTAATCAACCGATAATAAACACATATATTACCTAGCTTATGATTTTTATTATTTAATTAATTAATAAGTAATTAAATAATAATAATCTAATAATATTTTTTTTACTGTGAGCAGTCTATGAACAATACATAAATAGTGTATGAACATTGCACGTTGCCCTTGTAGTGGCACATGAGGCCATGCACGGCCTCGGGCAAAGATGGAAATTTTAAGATTTGTTCCTCGTGATGCCCTGAGCATTAGTCCTCTATTAATTTCAAAAAATTAGATCCAAAAGGGGATCAATTAAAGTAGTTAAAATCCAGGTTCAAGAACCCTAAAATTAGTGTGAATTAATTCATGTCCAAATGTGCATATAATACACAAATTAGGGTCAGAAATATGTTAGAATAATTTAAATCAATAAAATCCCTTTGCTAACAAACGAAAAATAAATCATTAATTAGCTCAATTTTGAGGGATTTATCAAGTGGGTTTTTAACTCAAACCTTAGAATTTAAAATTTTAATTGCTTAATAATATTCATAAAATTGATCATATATAATTCAAGCACGTTTTATGAGTAGTTAAAGCCCTCTATCAAATCACATAAATATAAATAAATTTTGCATAGAATTAAAAGGGACTGAAACCGTTAAACCTCTTATGAATTTTCCACCTTGGTTAATGGATTACACAAATTTGTTGATGGCTAAGGCCAAGGACAATCCCTTTTCTGATTCTATGGACTCAATTTGGTGAGAGAAACAATAGATTGTAAAAACTCAATTAGGTTTTTTTTGCCAAACCATGTGTGTATATATATAATGTGTGATTATAGAAAATTTTAAGAGAATCGAACTAAATAAATATAAAAATTCTATTATAAATATTGATTATGAAATCAATGAATTATAGAAATATTAGTTTTGAATTTTTTTTTTTTTGTAAGCATTTGGAAATTGAAAGAGGGAAAAGGAAATGGGCATGGTGAATCACCGGGGAAGACGATTGAACTCAATCAACCCTTTGTCTTTTTGACAAATTACACTTTGGTCCCTAAACTTTTTGATTTGTTATAGTTTAGTCATATAAATTTTCGTTTTATCATATTTAACCCTAAAATCCAAGTATGGGTTATCGCAGATACCAACCTTGTGTAGCACACCATAGTTTTGACTAATACCTGAAAAGGATGATTACAAAATTGTTTCCTGCCACACCAATAGTGGCTCGAGGGGTGCCAAATCAATAGAAAATGTACTCTAACAAGAATTTAACCAGAACCTTATGGTCATTGGTAGAGTAGGCATTTTCTCTATCCACTTAAACACATAGTCTATGGCTACCAAGATATATAAGTGTCCATACGAGTTCGGGAACGGGCCATAAAATCAATGCCCCAACAATAAAAAAATTTGAATATGATGATGGGTTCTTAAGGCATCTTATTCCGCTTCGTAAGCTCAGATATTGGTAACTATATCAGTTCTACCAATAATAATGTACATCCTTGAACATAGTTGGCCAATACATACCACTTTGAAGAATTTCTGTAGTAGTTTTCTTGGCCGATATATATCCCCCAAAAGTATCACTATGGCTATGCTTGATGACATTGATGATCTCATCATCATAGAGATAGTGTCGAACAATCTGATCAGAACAATATTTGTAGAGGTAAGGATCATTCCCGAAAAAATATCTGGCTTTTCGTAGGAATTGCTTTGTATCGATTACCGACCAATGAGGAGGAATGTCTCCCGCTTCAAGTTAATTCTCATAATCGACAAACTAAAGGACATCACGAAGACTAATGGCATACAATTTCTTGTTGGAAAAGTACTCATTGATAGGTGATGGATCGTTATTATTGGATTGGCTAGTAAAACAAGATAAACGATCCGCTACGACGTTTTCCACCCCCTTCTTTTCACGAATTGCTAGATCAAACTCTTGAAGGAGTAAGATCCAACACAAAAGCTGCGATTTAACATATTTCTTGTTTCGCCATAAAATGACACTTCTTCGTGTCCTCGCATCTTTGAAGCACTCGTACTAAATTGGCAAGACACTCGTTGAAGCAACTTCCATAGACAAAAAAGTCATCCATCAAAACCTCGATTATTTGCACTATCATATCACTAAATATACTTATCATGCACCTTTTTAAAACTTGCAAGTACATTGCATGGACCTAATGGTATAAGCCAATAAGCAAAAGTTCCAAAAGGACACGTGAAGCTGGTCTTCTCTTGATCATCATACGCAATCTCAACTTGATTATATCCAAAGTAGCCATCGAAAAAATAATAATATGCACAACCCGCCACCATTTTGAGAACTTAGTCTAAGAACATGGAAAGTGATCCTTCTTGGATACCGGATTGAGACTACAACAATCTATGTACATCCTCCACCCTGTTTGGATATAGGTTGGGATCAGTTCAATTTTCTCCTTGGCTGCCAAAATAACCCCGAAATGTTTAGGTACACGTTGGAATGGACTCACCTAATAGGAATCCAGAATTGCATAAATGATTCCCGCATCCAGGAGTTTGATAACCTCCTATTAGACTAGCTTTTTCATAACAAGATTCAACCTCCTTTGCATTTGATACACCAATTTGGCATCCTCTTCGAGGTATATCTTATGATTTCAAATCAAATGATTTATGCCCTTCAAATACTCTATAGACCATCCTATAGCATGGTATTGCTTGCCAAGAATATCAAGCAAAATATTTTCCTTCACAAGAGTAAGAATGGAAGATATCACAAATTGAAACGCTTTACCTTCACTAAGGATGGCATATTTTAGCTCCTTAGGAATGGGCTTCCTTGCAGGAGTTGGAGCCTTTTTAGTGGAAAGTATAGCTTTGATGCTAGGCATCTTGATAGACTCAAATTTTAGCTCCCACCAATTAGTGAAATATATTGACTCGAGCGTCCCTCGCTCACAGTTGGTATCATAAAGGCCGTGCAAACGCTCAACCACCTTCATCTCATTTATCTCTTCTTTTTACAAATTGCTTGAATTAAATTCACTTCTTCAAAATTGTTATTAACATCCCAAGGTTCTTATTAAAATCAAACGCATTCAATTCAATTTCTAAAAGATAGTTTTATAACTCTATTCCAACAGTTAATTTCCACATTTGACATAGCTAAAAATGGGCGTTGTAAGATAACTGGAATCTATTTTGCAAGGTTGGGCACTACCTATGTATCTAGAACTATAAAGTCCATAGGGTGGCGAAAATTTTCAACCGGAACCAAAACATCCTCGATAACCCCAGTTGGTGTCTTCATTGAACGATCAACCATTTGAAGCACAGTTCGGGTTGGTTTGAGTTCACTTAATCCCAACTACTGGTGCACAATATAAAGAAGCAAGTTCATACTTGTGCCCAAATCAAGCAATGCACAGCCTATAGTGCAGTCATCAATTACTATTGGTATTGTCAGACATTTGGGATCCTATAGTTTTTGGGCTTGTAGGGATCGAAAATTTCACTAACTTGTTTGGTAAGGAATGTTATTTTTTTATATTTAGTTTCCACTTCACCATGCATAATTCTTTTAAAAACTTAGCCTATGACACTTTATTTTTTTTTACGTCCAAAAGGGGAATATTAATTTCCACTTGTTGAAGAGTTTCAAAATTTTCCTTTAAAGAAGAAATTTTGGTAGAGATAGCCTTTAAGGAAAAGGTAGTTTAGGCTTATACATGCCTACTTAAGAATCTCCCACTCCTAGACACCTACTAATTTCTCAATGTCTAGATATTGGTTTAGTCCGTTATATGTTTTTTTTTATTTTTTGCAAATGGCGGTTTTTGAGATTGTGGTTTAAATTGTGCCACATAGTAATATATGTGGCTAATAATAATTTTTGTTCCATAAAAGAATTTTACATATAAAAAATTTTCTTGTATTTAGATGATTTCCAATCTTGACCCGTAATCTATAGTGTATGTACTTAATAAATAAGCAGTGTTCAAAAAGATCACTTTCTTGTTGAAAAAGTAATAATATTGTACGTCAAAAGCACTACCTGTAGTTTCACTTGGATGCAAGGCTGCCACGTCCATCCTATTCAAAGATAGCGCTTTGTTGTTGTTGTTGTTGGTTTTTTTTTTTTTTCTGTTATTAAAAATAAGAACCAAAGATGATGTAGACTGGGAGGTTGCTGTCTGACTAAAAAACAAAATAAAGTCGGGGTGTAAAATAAAATACAGATTACAAAAATAAAATTTAATTTATATAATTATAAAAATATTTTTACAATTTTTAATTATAAAATCTTATTTCTGTAATATTTTGCTTCTCAACCAAATTCTATCTTTTTTGAGTTTGACCCCGCCATATCGAATTGGGTTAATATTGTATTGTTTAGATAATTGACGAACATGGATAAAACGTTACTAGAAGTAGTATAGAGGAAATTGAAAGAGAAATAAGAGAAAGAATTAAACAAACACATGGTGATTGTAATCCTAAAAAATGGCATTAGAAAAAAAAAACACGAATTATGCTATATAAAACGGATCAAATTGAAAACTTAAAATTTAAACCAAATCAGAGTATTACAGAGAAAATACAATCAACCGAACACAATTAAGTAATAAACAATCAAAATATAATTCTCTTTATGTAATTTATCATAACTTTGGAAATTTATCATCCCTTTTACAAGCATACATATTTTACAAATTATAACAATATTAGATTCTTATAAATTAAGATGAGATCTTAATTTTAACAACCAACAATTTAGCATCAATGCAACAATCAGTTTAGAAATACAAAAAACAACAAAAATACTCATGAAATAAAAATATTTCATAATTTAATAAATTATAATATATAATAGTTTTTAACATTATCCTTGCATAGCACAACATACACTTTAGTCTTCTTATTAACATAAAGGTTTTGCCTTCTACTATTTTTATTATAATCGCAATTTGTATCCACATAGATCTTGACATGTATGAAAATTAATTTTTTGACACATGTTTGCATTAGTTTAGGAATCAATTTCTAACAGTAAAGACATGCAATCTACAAATCTTCAAAATATTATTCTATCAATATTATTTGTTTAGAAATATAATCAAAATTAGAGTTTTACCATATATTTTATAAAATAATAAAAATTAATATTTTTTCTTAGAAATATTATCATAGTATGAATGTGCACCAAATTTGATAATTGCATATATATTATAAAAAGAAAAAAAATAAAAATTTATCAAACATAATATTATGAATAAATTATTAAAAAATTAATATCATATATATAATCCGCACATTGTGCGAGGTTCACTTTAGTATATTATATGAATAATGATTTGCATACAAACTCTTTTAAAAGTTATTCTTGCTTCTGTTATCTTTTGTGGAAAAAAAATTACGCTAATATACGCTTTTTTATTTTTTGCTCCGGAAAATCCGCGTGCAAAAGCTAACATCCGATTGGCACAAGATATCATCGTCGGAAAACGTAATTGAATGAAGAATCTCTATCTTCACAAAAGATCATAGAAGTATGAATAATAGTTTTCTAATCAAATTTATCCACGAGCAATTTTTTCACTAAATGGAGCGTAAAGGAATAAATATTGATCCAAAGTTCAAGAATTTGTGAAAAAATCAATCCACAAAATGATTAAAAGTGGGGGAGAATTAACCATTCGCTATGATGTATATGATGGAACTTCCGACACTATTATTATAGAGAGAGAGATGTATTACTATGTTTCATTTTCTCGTTTCATTTCACTTTTTATTATAGTTAAATTTCATCATATATCGACGAATAATAATTTTAATTACTTATATATAATTTATCCATGTGATTGTTGCAATAATAAATCTAAAACTTCATTGCAAACATGAAAGAGATTTATTCAATAAATATCCCAATCACCTATTACGGTATTTTATTTGGAAGAGATTAAACATTAATTCCTAATGAAATGGGCTTACCCATCACAGAGCTCAAAAGCAATATGTGAAAATATTTTTAAGATTGTAGAGCTTGAAGATACTGTAACGAAGACGTATTCACATTCACTATCTGGTAAACAAATCCCTGCTTATTTCTCATTTTCTATTTTTTTTTATTTTTTGTAATAGGCATATATTAAGGTTTTAAATAAAGGTAACAACTACTATAACGGTAACATTGGCAATGTAACGGTTTCAGAACAGAACGTCTGTAGCGTAACGGTAATGAAAATTTGAAAGGCAAAATTTTTGTATCTTTGCAAAATATTTTTATTGATTTTTTTCTCTGTAACAACCCGATATTATGTCGTAAAAATCGATACGTAATAGTTTCAGCAGATATAGACGAGAATTTCATCCGGTCCGTAACAATGGCTGTGTCGAACGATATTTAAAAACTTGGTATATATATATATTTTTGAAGAAATATGACATAAAGTAAATGAATTAGTAACAAACCCTAATTCCAGAAACCCTAGCTAATTAGGTCACAATCACACTTGATGAAAGATCAACATGTAGAACTCATTCAAAATTTATATGCCAACAAAGATCAAACATTTAATAATAAACCATTTATAGGCAAACGGCAGATCACTGAATCAAAGACAAACGTGAATACATACAAGTGCATCAACACAAATATAACATAAGGTTTATTTTGCTCTCCGAATAGCCAAAAAAAGAAACAAGTGGAATATAAATAGATCAAAATCAAGCCAATACATAATGAAGTAGCAGTAAAGGAAAATGATTCATAACGATCGTGTGATGAAACCGTACAAAAACCTATGCAGCAAGATCGTACGATTAGATCCCATATCTAATGATAAGATCCACACGTAGGATGCGGCCACGTAGGTGTTTGCACAGTTTTATACATGATTTTGTATATGTGTATCGTTACTCCTCGTAGATATAGTGAAAGGTAATAGTGAATAATGAATAGAGTAATACTTGCTTGATGAGTATCGGACCAAGATGCTTAATTCCCCAAGAGAATAAACTTGAGAAGGTGAATAGAAAGACCCTTTAATAATTCAAAAGAACTTTGCTCATCTTCATGAATAGGGCAACACCATCATCATATTGATCTTCATCTCTATCTTGTTGATCTTCTTTTTTTTGTTGTTGTTGTTGGTGATGATGATGATATTTGTAGATGAAAAGGAAATGAGAAATGTAATGATGGTGGTGGTGGAGGGTCAAGGGATAGAGGTTGTAGGAGGAGAAAGAGGAGGAGGGTTTCATCATTGCTGTTGGCCACTGTGTGTTGAAAACCCCCTCCAACTTGTTGCCTACTTCCTCAATCTCTCTCTCTCTCACACCCATACTACATTTGAAATGTCCTTTATTTCCTTTAAACATTAGTATTTTATACAAACAATTTATGCCTAATTTTCTTATGTATTATTATCATTCAAAAGATAAGAAATCGTGTTCAGACACGCAAAAATTGAATGTGTCACATTTTGAGTGGTGGTATATATATAGAAAAATCTTATATATTTATATGTTGCTTTAATCATAATTGCTAGAGAAAGAAACGACAATGAGAAAATAAAATAAAAAACAAGATACAAAAAAATACAAGCCAAAAAAACAAAAGAAATAAGAGATATTGATATGATTGTAAAAATATATATATAACGTGTAGCTATCACGGGAGATTTTTAAAATCAGTATTTGACAAATTGCTCTCTTATGTTAAGAATTCACATTACACTAGTACCCTATTTATAAATAATTGGTCATATTTCTAATTTGGAATGTCAGAAAATAATTGGATATTTTTATTTTAATAAATACAATCATTACAAAATAAGATAAATGATCATTTTGCCCTTTGCAATTATTGGAGAGGTAAAGTTAAATCCTCTTGGTCATTTATTTAAAATTCTGTTGCCCAAATGTTTAATTTTAAAATTTTAAAATTTATTTTTTATGATAACAAAAGTGATGTGAAAATATATAATTTTTTTTATTATTATAGTACCGACAATTTTATCTAGTGGTGCATATTTAAATATTGTATGTAGTTCAAAACGGATAAGGAATTAATGGTGTGAAACGAATTCAAAAAGTTGCGATTCCAGAACATTTTTCAGGCTAATTTTAGTCAGTTTAACAGTTGTCCAACGCCTCTAGGTTGCCGGATAGATCACTAGACCTTAAATGGCAAATGGCAAAATTCCAGGTTAAGGACCAAGGTGTAGAAAATTCTAAGTTTTTCCTCCTGCATCCAACTTGTGTCCGCTAGCTTAGGGGCGCCAGACAATCGGACATGCTATTCAAGTCGTCAAACAATATGTAATCTGTTTTTTCTTCATCGACGACTACGACGACTCATGAAACAATTCAATGCTATGCATGAGACGTATTACATTTCTTAGGCACGGTCATGTCTCACCTAAGAGCTATTTAAGCCCTTCAACATGTCCAAGACAAGCGGTTTACTTATTCAAAGTAAGGTTAAAAGCTCAAGATTCAAATTTGAGCACTATTCATCATCTTCCTCACAACTTTAATTTCAATCTCTTGTAAACATTTCAAGTGTCCCTCTCCCTTAAGTTATTAATGGTATAAACACCTTGTAATTAGATGTCAAAAGGTTTGAGTGGGATAATTTGCTTTGTAATCTATCATTGTAATTTTGAGATTAGTTTATAAACTCTTGGTTTTCGTGAGAGAATTTTGGGTAGTTTTGAGAGATATTACATTCAATGTGTAAGTGTAAGCTCGAACTAATAACTTGGGAATCTCAAGGTGTTACAGTTTTAAGTAGCACCAGATAAGCAACTTGGTAACAAAATAGGTTAGGTTCCGTAACTATAATTTTCTGAACCGTCAAAGTTATTACTGAATCAATATATATAGTTGCCTATCATATCTCTTTCCCTTTCTTTATTTTCAATATTTCATTTGCTTACACACTATTACATTTATCACATATTCATTGTCATATTTACTTAAACTTGGGGAAAATAATTTTTAACTCGATAATTTTTAAAGAAAACTAATTTACCATCTCTTGGTTCGCCATCTTGGGCAACAAATTCAAAATTGAAATTTAAAATTACGTAAAAGTGTTAAATCAAACTATCTAATTATTTTTGGATGGAGAGAGTAATTTCATAACTAACTTTGATACTTTTCAAGAACATATTAATCATAATTCAAAACAAACTTGAAGTTTTTTTCATTATAATAAAAATAAAAAAGTACTATTTTTCATCATATTTTTGTTGATTTATTTAGTTAAATTTTAATAAAATGAATTCGTTAACCTTTTCCCTTTGTTTCCAAAAAATTATTCCCAAGTTCATTGCTAATCGTAAGTGTCTTTAGGTGTTTCATGTTGGCAACACATGATCACACACCAAATGAAAATAAATAAAAAGAAATTTAATATACAACAATGAGCTCATTATGTGATATGAGTTTCGAAGAGGTATACTGGATCTATCGTATGTGTGAATCAATGAGTAAAATATTGTTGTCAATGTCGAAGGCTGATGACCTTGTATTTGACCCTCCATGTAGTGGGTCAACAGTTGCATTGCAAGGCTTTAGAGTTATGGAGGTAAGGATGACAAGGCAATTGGAGTTACCATCGGGAGTTATGTAGCAAGCCATCCGAGTCACGTGGTTGAAGCAGTGTGGCTGGAGAGCATAGGATCAAGACTAAGGGCAGTTGTTACAAAGGTGAAAATTATAGTGAACTTGTGATCAAACATCACTTGAAAATAAAGGAACAAGAGCCTTAATTCCAACAATGTGCTCATTGCCTAATAAATTTAGCATTTTATATGTGTGGATATGGATTTCAAAAGATGTATATTAGATATATTGAGAACAAGTGATTCATGCATCACAAAAGTACCCCTCTTTATTCATAGATTGCATTCTACTAATGGAATGGGATAAAAACAACGGTCATATTACAAAGATGAGATACATTTTCTTTAGCATGATGATTTTATATATGTAGGTATGTCCATTCACCATTTAAAAGAAGAGGCTATTAATTCTAATTTTCATATGTTAGTATTAATTCGCTCACTCATACGTGTCAATTTTTAAATAGGATATATAAGAAAATTCTACGTTTGTGCATGGATAAATTCTTCATACATACATATGTAAAAAAAAAATATTCAGTTGAAGACTGTTTGACCACATGATTGGTTCTTAAAGCTGAAAACTGTTTAAAGATGTTTTTCCAAGAATTAGGCTTTATATAAGTTCATGTCTGTTTTTTACTTGCTGTTAAAATAGAAAAAAGAGCAAGAGGAAAAGCCTGTTCCCTGAATTATATGGAAGTAGACGAATAACAAAGCTTTATTGGGTTTAGGTAAAGTTATAATAGATTTAAGAGAAAATATCTTAAAAGAGAATCATATTTGCAAGTCTGGAATATATGTAGCTAGACCAATGCCAGGAGAATAATGAGAGAATCAAAAGATTACTGCCAGAAGAAAAAGAAAAAAAAAAACAACTTTAATATTGAAAAGAAAAAGAGGGGACGAAACTTATAGTGTGCCTCCAATTAAAATTATCCGTAGCTTATTAAAAGTACGAGTAACGATACATTTGTAGAAAACTATGAATAAAAAATTGTAGAAACAGCTATATTTTTACTATCTTGTAAATTGTTATTTTCCTATACACTTAATCTAACTGTATAGTTGTTGGTACACATTTGCTACGCTACTATTGGTACATATATCATTTTAAGACACACACATATATGGTGTGAATGGAATTGGTTTCAAAATTGTGCAAGGTTCGACTCTTGTTTATCACGGGTGTATAAACTGTGTGTGAATGCAATGTGTGTACTAAGATATATGTATATATTTGTGTTTGTACAT